>VWYH01010262.1:0-70000 GCA_013399365.1 Pampusana beccarii
GGCAGCTATACATGTAAACAAGTACAATTAACTGGCAGTAGAATGCAGCAGGGCAGAGAGGGTTTGAAGAGTTACATTGTTGTTCCAGAATGTGATTACATGATTATATTCAAATAAATGCTGATTTTTCGTTCAAGAATAAATATAGATTGCTGTTCATGGAAAAACAAGACATCCCCTGAAAATAACCCCTAACACAGCTTTTGGAGCAAAAATTAATATAAGACCCTGTCTTATTTTTGGGGAAACAGGGTAGCAGCATTGGGTTTACCAGCAGGTCAGCAGCTCTGTTTGCACAGTCTGAAAGACACTGAAGAAGCTTTTGGCCCGGGTGTGAATTTCCAAGGATGCCACAGATCAGGAGAGGATATCTCAAAGCGAACCCAGCTACAACCAAAAGTTTCATTCTGGCTTCTTACACGCCTGGTTTGCTCCCCTCTTTCTTCACCAGCCTGTATCTTCCACAGCTACAAATCCCAAACCGCGCTCTGCAGGCTGCGTTTCCCCCAGATTTACACACCACTACGATCAAAATCTGTTGCTTAATACCAGGCCTCCGTAATGAGCCTTAGATATTCTATCGCACGCTGAATTTCTGACTCACGTGATACGAAGCAACACGATGAGACACGCACACACATACCAGAGCAGAGGTTCAAACCAGCAGCAGCTTTTCTCCTGGCAGAGGGCAGGGGCACTTTGGTTTCTTGAGCAGGTGGGCTACCTGACAAGCAGCAGGTAACCTTGCTTTTGACTACTCCGGTTTAAATCAGAGCTGTTCGGCAATTCATTAGCGTCTGCTAACTGCTAAACACAGGGAAGTTCAAAAACGTGCATATGTTTCCCTCCCTGCCTCCCAGGTGGTCGCTGTTTCAAGCAGCAACCTTTTCGCTCCGCGCACCACGACGTGCAAACTTCCCGCGGCTGCGCCAGCGGTTCCGAACCAGGTGCCTGCGCCGGGGCCGCGGTCTCCGAAGAGCAGCCAACTCCATCTGCTGATCTCCTCCCTTTCTCCTTGAAAAGTTTATTGTCAGAATTACTGAAACGTACACAAACGTCTGTGTTTGAAGGTGAAATCCGGTGGAAAAATAAAGATATAATAGGATCCTTTCTTATATAATTTCCTGGTGCGATGTCTGTCTAAAAAATGAAGCGAAATTATATGATGTCAAAAAATCATGTTTCAAAATGATTGACAACACGCGAGTGTTTTGCATTGTGAAATGAGGTGGAAAATTTTAATTGCATGATGGAAGGACATAATATTTATTAGAACCTTGTAACCACACTGGATTTCAGTGAAGAGGACACAATTTTAAATTTTATATTAATACTTGAGGCTAAATCTTAAATGAACACACAGAAGCAAAATTCCGCCTCGGAATCTGTCAGTAAGTTTTTAATTTCTAAGAGCAAAATTGCATCTTAAAGGGTTGGCACGTCACCATAGTGACAAAAAGATTCCCTCGTGCATGCACCGCTATTCTGATCCGAACAATATATAGCGCCCGGCTCCCGGGTCACTGAAAAAACAGCTGCTCCGTACACACGGCATTTTGGTAAAGGTCTGCTGAAGAACCGGGATGGATGAAATTCCAGGAAAGTCAAAACTAGCTACTATTTCTAAGCTCCCTTCCATCCTTCCCAATGGCAATGAAAGACGGACTTGCATCCACACCCGAATGCTACAAATCTGAGTCCTTGCAGGCAGGAGAGGGGAATAAATTGCAGAATGGAAGCCGTATCAGAGAAAACCCCAAGTAAACAGCGACAAGTCCAGAGAGAGTCCTGGGCCACTGGATAATAGTTTTATTATCGGGGCTGACCAGTGCGGCACCAGACAGTACTACTTTCCAAGGAAAAGGAAAGAAAGTGGGCTAGAGAAGGAAAAAAGTGAGGTAACATTAAAAGAGGGCAAAAGACAACTTGTAAATTCTCCATAATGGCTCTCACAAACAACTATATAACCAAACTAAAAAAACATGGACTATCCAGAAGTCTGTAAGGAAATTCTGAGAGGAGTGAAACAACAGAGCTGAGTCCTATTCCGTTTGTGTAAGACACGGGGGATTGTATTATAAATGTCTACATCGAGTCGAAGAGAATGGTTAAAATTATATCCATGGAGTCTAAATGAAGCACCAGGAAGGGAGCAGGATGGAAAAGCTGCAGAGGGGAAACAAAAAGGGCAGCTCCAAATTCTGTCAGAGGCTCAGTACACCAGTAATTCACAGAAATTTGGGCTAGGACATAAATCACAGCACTGGAATCCTAAAGGGTCATTGAACGGGTCTGCAGCCAGTCAAGCAGAAGAGGTCAGAAATTAAAATGGTTAGCAATGAGTAATAAGAAACCTTAGATCCTTAAAGAATTGTTTGAAATAGATATTTATGTTCCTCGCCGTGGAAGGGGAAGATTTTTCTCTTCTCATCAAATTAGCTTTGACTGAGTACTGGGAACAAAATACGCTTCGCAATATTCTCACCAGCTTCCAAATTGGATTTCCTTTTATCTGTGCAAACGCTCACACAGAAGAGTTTTGCTCAGAACTCACGTATGTTCCCCGAGAGAGGGACTCACACGTCTGTGCACGAGAAGCGCTTGTACCTTGCTCTGGACCGGGACCAACTACCGCGTTTCCCAGAACTGCCGCCTCGGGAAGGTTTGCAAAACCCCGTGGCTAATCCGTGACGGTTTAACTCGATCTACCTGAGACGTGCAGAAGGTCCTGTCCCCCTCCCCAGAATTGTGCTGAGGTGCTGCCCAAAGCCCTGGCTGGCTGAGCCAAACCCAGCGCCTGGGAAACCCAATCGACGGAGCGGAAAGAAAACAGATAAATAAAAACGTATTAGATGTTTCTGAATAGCAAATAAATCCAAGGAAATCGCAATCTGCTCACAGCTACTCCATGAGAAGAAGAGAGCAAGCCAGATCAATTATTCATTTCGAGTTACTCAGTCAGCATTCCATCAGGCTCCTTTATAAGTCAAAAACGCTACGGGATAAACGTGGCTCTGGAACAAATTCCTGCCCTGCCCTCAACCAAGGAGCCATCACACAAGACCACCATTAATTCAGACAGAGACTTTCTTGGAGGGGATCTGGACGGGTTACGGACCGATTCAGCAGGAAAGACACCACTTTCTCAAGATTACTACTCCCCAAATTGCTCTTTGCTCCAGTCATTATAAAGTGTCTATAAAATTTTTGTATCCCATATCTGAACACTAATGAAACGACTTTTAAGAACGCTGCATAAAACACCCGCGTCCCTGCATACACCAGAAAGAATTATTGCAATAGTATGAAATAAAAATGTTGGGGTCCTTCAAACCTTAAACCACCAAAGACCAATCTGCCTCCTTCCACCTGTTTGTATTGCTCAGTTTTTCTGTTCAGAAAATAAATAACCACTTCTGAACAAGCAACTCCGGAGTACATAAGAGCATCACAAAGTAATTATGAGTTTATGACATCATCTTAATATTACAAGGGAGAGACTGAAAGACCCAGGAGAAACTCCAGATTTCCCTTTTGGGAACATGTTAATGGATGCTTACAATCTGTTTTCCTTTGTTTGGATGTTACAACCAATAATACACTTTTATGTCTATAAATAAAGCCTAAAGTTGAATAAATCCAACAAGCTCCTGAGCCTGCGGCCCTGAAACTTGATTCACATTCACCGTAAAGATTTATGAGTCACTTGCAGAGAATAAGTTGAAGCTGCAAGATTTGGGGTGAAATTATTCAAAAGGGTGATTATTTTTGGAATGATTATGCATGCACACCTGATCAGGGTGTCACCTGGGCCCCCTTGTCCTACATGATGAAATGTGGCAATTTTTCTGCATTTCTCTTGGCTTGCACAAAAGAAGAGCAGGTAGGAGCAATCAAACTGTTTATTTTTACACACACCGCATCATTTTTGGAATGTATTTTCCTTTTCACTTAGATCACAGGACACGTTCTTTAAACTCTTCACATCAATACACTGAATTTACCGACGACTGAAAAGCAAAGGAATAAAACTGTTGCTGTTCTTTGTGTGTGGGTGTGTCTATATATATTTATATATGCATGTATGTACGTATATGTGAACCAAAATACTTTTGGATTTGGGACGCAAACTTCAGCACTTCAACTGAAGAAGCGGGTGGCAGCAGCTGTCCCCGCTGTGTGCACCGCGGGAAGATGAACTTGCTTTTTTCCTCTTTTTTCCCCACTTTCTCGCTCTTTTGCTCCTTTCATCTTTCTTACAACCACTTGACCTTCATCTTCACCCAACAGGTTTGCAACCACCAACAGCAGAGGACTGCGAGTACCACCAAAATGGTTCTGTGATCATCAGTCACTTCCCCCTCTCCCTGTTCTTCCCGATAAGATGTTTTTCTCCTGTGTAACATACATTTCTCCCGTTTTAGTCTTAAAATCTTGTTGCTTTGTTCAGGCAATTCAAAATAGAGATAAACTTTCTCCTCGAAAGGTCAGCAGTGACCACAGAGCTCCGAGTCAAAAGCACTGGAAGGTCCACCTGCGATGGGCAGATGCTTGCAGCTCAGTACATCTCCAAGCCATTATTCTTTCGTTCAGAAAAAAAAAAATAAATTTCAAGGAACCAAAAATATTTACAATTTCAGGGGAAGCCGACTAAGTAATTTGGAAAACAACTTTAAACCGTTCAGAAAAACTCTAAATGTTTTCTGAAAACGCTTTTAAAACGCAGTGGTTTGATTTTCTATTTCATACCCTTTGTGCTCAGAAATCTGCCAGCATTAAGTAATAAAAGAGGGTTTCAAAACGAAAGCAAAAATTTTCGTTCAGCCAAATAAAAATCGTTCTTGTCTTCCTGTTTCTCTGACAGAAGAGAGGCTTTGTTACGGGTTTGCCCATGATTATTCTAAGCCTGATTTTTTTTATTTTTCCTTTTCCCAGTTTGGCCAGTGGACCAAGCCCATCAGTTATTCGCCCTTTGCTGTGTACAGTGGCATCTTCCTTCCCTTTTCTGTGCAAGCACCTCCAGAAAGGCGAAAGGCGCCCGGCTGCTCTGTCCTCACGCTCCCACTTCTCCCAGCACCACCACAAACTTCGTGGCAAATCCTCCTTACAGGAAACCAAGTACAGAACTGAACCCCAATCTTCTCTCCTGGTCTCTGTGTTGTATCTGTACCCTTGTCCCTGCTCCGAACTTGTCCGCCAGCTTTCCCCGTAGCTTTGAGATGGCTCCTCGTTGCTTCTGTGATGCTCGAGATGCAAAAGGAAGCGTCTCCCTGTGTCTTTACGGCGCACAAACACAGGGACAGATATAATTTAGCCCCAGGGTGGCATCACGCATAAAGCACCCTGCAGTAATTATCAGCTTCCGCAGCGTTATTTAGGGGACTACCATCCTAGGGTTATTTTATAACTTTGCTACGGATTAATAGCGATACCGCTGCCTTTGGCGCGCAGGGTTCGCTGTGGGTTAAGACCCACGGCGGCCTGCGCCATTCAAGAGAGCCGCGCAATAAAAATAAAAGAATCATTTCTAGTAAGTTCTGACTCTGATTAAAAAACAATCTTTATGAAATAGATGCTAATAAAAATTGCTTTCCTAATTACCCAGAGCTAGCTCATTTCCCAGCAAATATAATAAAACAGAGTTACTTGGCTCTGATTCACAAAATCTGAACCCAAGCTCATTATTAAGGCATTTAGCAGTGAAAAAGCATGTGTGCATAAGATGCTGTCCCGTCAAGCAGAATGCAAGAAATCTTTTGAAGTTAGACCTTTGAAGTCTCAAGTTATTGCTGCTTTCTTTTTTTTTTTTAACACAGGTATTTCAACAAGAGAAAAATCTCTCTGAGTTATTTACACAGATGGAACAGGGCACCCTATTATACCATCATATTCAGCGGAGATTTCAGTTAGAGGCAGAAAGTCTTAATTTAGAGAAATATTTAGAGCTGGTACATAGCACTTCTTAATCTGTAGAACCATTACAAGGCTGCGAGACTTTTACATAATAGAACAGACCAGCCAATGTCCCAGGGCTATTATTGCTATAACTTGTAACACACTGAAATCTCTTTCATCTGCCTAACCTGGGATTTTGATGATTGTAAATGCATGAATACGCTTCAGTTTAGGGGGTTATGTTTATGTTTTATTTATTTTTGCTTACGTTCCTGCTCTCTTCAAAACTTTCTCCCATTTCTAGATGCACAAATGTCCTACTGAGCTCTCTGGTTCTCCCTCTGCCAGAAACCCCCTTGACACCCAGGCGGTGACTCCCACAGTCACTACAGGCTGGAGATCCCGATTTTGAAGTATCAAACCTCTTGGGACAGGACGGGACACCAGTTTTCCCATCACACGAAGCACACGGAAGAGAGAAACACACACAGGTTGCATCAGTGGTGGTGCAGACACAGGATCGGAGGCACCAAACCGCATGGAGGCTGAGGGCACTTCGACACCAACACCTGTGCAAATCCATCCCACCGCCCTGGGCTCCAAGGCTACGGTGCCTTTTTTTTTGAGTTTGTCTTTTTTACCCATTTACAAATAGCTTGTTTTCTTTTCCACGTCAAACATGCAGGATACACCCAGCTAGGATGGGTACACTCCGGGTCAAAACATGGATAAAATCTAATACTACATGTGTCTGCCTAGAAAGGAGATAAACGTGCCACAGAGCAAACGGCCATCCTGACAGACGGACACGTTCCCCCAAAGATGGGAAAGAGGAGAGGAATTCTTCCCCACAGACCTGACCATCAATACAGTCACTCCCCAGGTAACTTTTGAGCTACATCAACTGAATACGCACGACCTTGAACCCACCCAATGCTCACTGATAGCCACATCTGCTAAAATTCGTCGTTCTAAACACACTCATACACCATAAAAAGTATTACATTAACATGTCTCCTGGTTTCTGTAAGATTTTCACACTATTTATCTTCGAGAAACAAAATCCTTTTGGAAAGAGCTCTCAGCCTGAGCCCTATGGACACGAAGTCCCATTGCTGAACCGAACTAATTCTCCTTGAAATCAAAGGGCCAAAACGCCCTTGGAAGCGGCTGCAAGCCCAGGGTGTTCCTCAGCTCATCTCTCGGTGACGCACGAGCCACCAAATAATCCAGCTCCCCCTTGATGGCTCTATAAGTTCTACTAAGCCAGCCAGGGTAAAAAAAAAAGCACTAAAAGCTTCCCATCAGAGACGATCTGTGAAGTGAGAAGGTACAATTTTTACATCATCTCCTGCAACTTGTGCCCACGTCCTGTCCCCTCCCACCGCTTCTGGTGGCACCTCCGGTACTTCCACCCGGGAGGATGCGCCAAGGATAAAGTTTCTATCTCAACTTCAGATCGCTTTGGGTTCTTTTGCGGTGGTAAGTTAGATCCTTAACATTATCTTAATGCACTTTTTATGGTTTAATTTCCCCTTTTGTGGTGCTGTTTTCCTCAATAAGACTCTTAAACTGAAATCAGATTTCCTCTGAAGGAGCCAGCCTGATTTTCTTCGAAAGCCCAGTACAATACAGTCATTCCGCTGAGACTGACAATTTTATTAGGGCTGCATTTCCTTTTTGCCTACAAAACGCTTGTTTTATAAATAGGCCTTTTTAATTTAATGTATTTTTTTTTGTACAACAGCAGAAACAGTCAAAAAAATACACAACGCAGCTACAAAATTTTGGGTTTGTTTTACACACCTCCCTTAATTTACTTTCCGTTGGCTGAGGAGGGGAAATCAACTTTTTACCTAAGGCAAAATGTATGTAAAATTTCAATCTAAAGTAAAACTCAGCTCCCCTGTCTTCAAGCTACATCACTGAAGATGTGGTCTTGTAATTAAAAATAGGGGGGGGGGGAAACAACAATTACAAACAAAAAACTGCATTGCACTTTAATGAATGAGACAACTACAAGCAGAAACACGATGAGGACTGTGGAAACTAATCAACTGACAATTGCTTTTACGATTTTTACACCACTCATGATTTAACAAGGAGGGTTTTTTTTTTTCATCACATGCTCAATTTTAAGCACGTGAGAAGTTGTGCTGGCCTCAGTGTTGCTTTGTTGCGTTTTTTTTAACATATTTAAGATTGCCTGAGTGCTTGAGCATCTCATGGAATTACAGCCTCCCCTTGGACTGCAAAATTAAATTTGTTTGCTCCGGGAGGACACAAATCCTGCCCTTGAGAGCTCCGGCTCTCCTTACGGCCCCAGCAGCCACTTCTTGACCACGAGCTGGTCCCACGTGCCCAGATCTTCTTCCTCCGTAGACCAGGGCAGAAGGGGAAGGGAGGAGAGGGCAAGGTTTATATCCCAGGCTCAGCCCAACCGAGCACTGAGATGCAGTCCAGCCCCTTAAAAGTGTTGGTTAAACAGGGAGCGGGGCTCAGTGTCACCTTTTGGGGTCCGCGGCACAGACCACAGGCCCGGCAGAATTCCTGCTTCCCCTGCAATTCCAGACATCATCCCCACAGCCCTCGAACTGAAAATAAGGAAAAAAAATATCTTCCTGACACAGGCATCCAGATTACTTTTCATATTTTTGTAGTTGTCACTGACTGGTCCGAACTGCGCCACAACGGTTTAAATTCCAGTAACAGGTTTCATATGGTCGCTATAACATCTCAGTGTATTAATTAGTTTTCAAGGCCTCCGAGCAATAAAAATGTAGCCATTCAAGGTCACAGTTTGACTTATTTACAATTGGTGTATAACTTGGCAAACACGGCATTCAGCTACTTCACACAATAGAAAATATATTGTCATTCAGGTTAACAAAAGGCTCTTTTCTTTGCCACCTCACTACAATGGCCCTGCAAATGAACATCGCCTGAATAAAATCCTAACCACATTTTCACTCTCATTAACCACAGTAGGGTATCACACAATTTGCCCGGCTCCTACTTAGACCACTGTGCACCATTTTACTAGCAGCAGTTTGATGGGTTTTATGGCAGGTGATATATGGAGTGGGAGTTTCGGGAGTCGTAAACAGAAGCCACAGTGTATCACAATGTGGTTTAGGGATATAATGACTGTGTTGTAAAGCAAAGGATGACAATACTGCACTGGGCTTGAGGTAGCGAACCAATAGACCAAACAGCTCAACATAATTCAAGCTACAAACAGAGGATCCTAGGTGTGTGCTGGCCTTCCTGCGTCTTTCATTAATTACCCCTGATGAATTTGAATAAGAACCACTAAAAGCAAAATAAATCTGCGGCCAAGAGAAAAATTACAGAGAATCTCCTACTTCTGGGAAGAAGTTCCTCTCCCCAAGTGCATCTATACACCCCCCAAATGACCAGTTCTTACCCAGCCTTTAGTCCCTCCAGCTCGAGAGCCCCCTTTGCTGCTGGGACACCACCGCCCATCGGCACACAGAACAAACACCGGCTCGGAGACCTCGCACACATGCAGGTGATGCTCGCAGCCACGTCTGCAAAAGCTGGGCTGGATGCCACGCTCAACACAAAGACACCCCCTAAATATTTTGTTCATATTTATTCGAGCTCTGAGGTCAAATAGTGTTCTATTTTTTCCATGTTTTTCCAAGCCTACAGGTACTCTTAATTCCCATCTGAGCTGGGTGATTTTTGAGGGTGATCTATTTGCTCCCGGTTGATCCCACTTGTGAGGTATTTTGATTGGGATTTCTGTGGTGATCCTGTAGTGATCAACCCCTGCAGTTCTTGCAAAGGGTTTTTTGGGTTATTGATATTGGCTAATTATGGCACAGAATAAGGAAATCGTCTGCCTGGTTCCCAAAGCTGTGTCATTAGCCACCCTGTGATAGATTGGTGTCAGTGACAGAGCTCTCTCCCAGCATTCAAAACCTGTTCAGCTGCATTTAAACTAAATAATAATACTTAGCACATATAGCGCTTTGCATATTCAAAGCGCTGTACAAACATCAATTAATTAATCCTCATAACATCCCTGTGAGGTAGGTAAGTATTATCTCTGTTTTACAGATGGGGAAACAGACACGGAGAGGTTAAGTAAAATGAAAAATTAAGGTGGAGGTGTGCTGGTTAATTTGGATTTGCACTTTGTGCTGTTTGAAAAATTAGAAGGTGCTGTACCAGATCTCCATTATTCTGCCAGAGAAAAAACCATCTTGATGTGCTGATTCCCCTGGTAGGAGCCATTGCCTCAGCCAGGCCCCTTGAAGCTGAACCTTCATGTTCTCTGGCTGGGGAGCGCACAAAAAGAACTCCCACTAAATAGAACCCTCTGCTTACAGTAAGACATAGGTAGACGTATCTCCTGCTTCCCAGGATACTTCGTAACTATCAGAGAAGATTTTGAGGTAAGTAACTTTTTTGGTAAAACTACCAAGAAGGAGCTAAGGAATGATTTGTCCAGAGGGTCAGTAATAATTTATGCCAAAGCCTCCAGTAATTTTTCTTTTCCTCCATCATCTGGATTGTCCAGCCACGGAGCAGCACCAGGGAGGAACAGGCTCACGCCCCACAGAAAGCAGTGAGTACACCTTACCTCTGAACAGGAGAAAACGCAAAGTGCAAGAGACACACCAGCTCGAGGGAATCACCCGGAATCGCTAAAGAAATCAGTGGGATTTCATGTTTGTTTTCCTGTAGTTTAAGAGCTTTCGATTTTCAAAGGAAGAACCATTAACGAGAGCAAAGTCCGACGTTTTACTACGTAAACCCAAAGCTACGTACTGCTCCCTGCTGCTGTACACCTGCCACGTTATTCTATCCTTGTTATTTTAATAAAGACCGCTTCCCATCCATTTGATATCCAATATTCCCTCAACGCATGGACTCTATATTAAGTAGGAAAAGCGTAAAATTGACATGACGTGGATTTGGGGGCAGGGGAGGATGGAGTAGGTGTTTGCTCCATCTACCCTGTGCATTAAGCTACATGAGCAGCGAAGAGGGAACAATTGTCAGGGTAGAAGCTCGGCAGAAAAGAAACCAGAGGACGGGGGGCTGCGGATCACAGGCTGAACGTACATCGACAATGGCGTGCAGCTGAGAAAAAGGCAGACGCTGTCCTGCGACGTTTAAACAGAAGTGGAGTCTGCAAGACTCATAAAGCGATGTCTGCGCTTTGCTGAGTGTCGGGGAGGCCTCACCCTGGGCATTGTGTTCTCCAGGCATCGTGTTCGCGAAAAGCACGGCCCGAGCGCAGAGAGTTCAGAGGAAAGGGAGGAGAACAATCAGAGGTCTAAAAACCACGACTTGTGAGGGAAGATTGAACACAGTGGGGTTGTTTGCTCTAAAGAGACGACTGAGGGGAGACGCGATAACAGTCTTCCAGCGTACAAAAGGCCGCGGCAGAGAGGAAGGGAACAAGCTGCTTTCCATGCCCATGACCAAAAGGACAAGAAAAAGCTGGCAGCAAAGAAGATTCGAGTCATGCATTAGGAAAGTCCAACAGCAAGAACAGCGAAGCTCTGGAAGAGACTGGCAAAAGCCACGCGGAGTTTCTCTTGCTAGAGGTGCAGGAGATGTTGCCTCAGCATGGACAGATATGGACAACGGCCTTCCCCAAGGTCCCCTCCATCTCGGTGTCCTACGCTGGGCAGCAGAAAGAAGAGCTGCTCTAAAGGCAGCAATTTCTGCTACCATAGTACCCAGCAAGTCTGGTCGGCAGCCTACGGCTGAGCCAGGCCAGTGGACACCCAGGCCACGCTTAGTTGGACCCTTCAATTACATCTTTCCTTCACCCTGTTGGCTCCTTTTCGTCATCTCCTTTAAACAAAAAGTACGTCCAGTGCACTTGGAGTCAAAGCCACAAACATGCAAAGTTTAACTGGGAACACGACAGGAGAAAGGAATCTGCCAACCCTGGCAAGTGTGAGTTGCTTTGTCTGTTTTATATTTAATACGCTGCTCTGAACATCCCGTCCAGCCTCTTCTGACACAAAACGGTGATTTGCCTGACATCATTTGGAGGTTGCTGATCTTTTGGTGCCTGCATAGACCGCGGGCTTTTGGAAGCAGATGCCTGACCCTAGGAGAACCAAACCTGCAAAGGAACGCCCTTCTCTGCCGGCTCCGATCTTGCGGGGCAACCGCATCTCTGGAAAACTCGTTACAGCTGAAGAGCTATCAGTAAAATATAATTTACTTAAAAATATCAAGACGGGTTTAGTCTATTACAATTTTCAACACTCACAACAAAAAAAAAAAGCGATGTAAACTAACACTTTTTTTTTCACAAACGTTGTGTGGTTCAGAGTAAAACAACCCGTTTTATGCACTATCTGCAAGAAACATTCGGCAGCTTTCTCCTGAAGTTCTTTTTACGGTGTTCTTTTGGACATGTCGCATCTCCCTCACCCTCTTTGAACAGCCGTTTTGGCTCTTGTGTGTGATATTAGGTTCTACCTTCTTTTCAGATGCCGGTAATTTTAAGAGATAGTAATTGTTCAAGATAAAACGTCCTTCATCCTGCCTTGTACAAAAGGCCAGTTGTGGGCGTCTTGCAACAAGAATAAGGATCCTGCTCCTGAAAATTCCATCTTATATAGGGCCCTGCAGCGCCTTTACACATGATACCCTACAACACCTTCAAATCCTGCTTCTTTAAAAAAGAGGTTGTCACATGTGAAGCCCAAATCTTGGGAGACGGGAGGTGAGATTTGCTCCGGGTGATTTTACCCACAGACACGCGGAGTTAGTCCCAGAGCTGGGAATAGCACAGAGTGCCCTTCCCTCCCGTCTCCTCCAGAAATCCTAGACAGCCTGCCCTCCGATTTAAATGAACAACAACAAAAGTGAACAGGAGTTAATTAATTTGCTGCAATATTGATATGACAAAATGAAAACGGCGTGTGAACGACAAAGGAAAACTCACTGTCATTCACAGGCTGAACAAGGGGCTGAGTAGTTAATAAAGGCTTATATAGTAAACCCTTGTATTTCCCTGATGTTGGAGAACCTGCACAAAACCAGCTCAAAAGACAAAGGCAGCATGGTAATATTTTTGACAAACCTATGTAGGGGTGACAAAAAGGAGCAGTAAAACTCCTGTGTAGCAAAAATGAATGCAAGAGTAAAACAAAACCAAACCAAAATAAAACAAAACAAAATAAAATAATAAATAACACCTCTGAGAGTAACTACAGCCAGATACCAGGTACATGTCCCAGAGTCTGAAGAAAAAGACTATTTCTTTGAAACTTCTACTTTAGGAGACCTGAGTTCAGGTAAGCAGTGGAGAGTTCAAAACAAATCTCAGCTATTCTAGTTTGTCTATCTCTAATATTTATCTGTTTCACCCAGAGATTCTTCCACTTCTTACCATTAATTTTATTCCAGCACGTATACGGTGTTCCTACCCACGACTGACTCCTGAGGCAGACATCACAAAAACTAGAATTAGTTTGTAACAGCACCAGGGAAATACAATCATCCTTAAATCAACCCACACCCATGAATTGTACCAAACACCTTCTAACGGAAGATATGTTGCAAGTTTGTTGGCCTGAATTCATTGGCAAAAACAAACAAACAAACTCTGAAGTTAAATAAAGAGTTGCCATGGGTTCTCCACACCGCGTTTCTGTGTAAGGAAGAGCCAATTTTCCAGCACAAGCAGCCTCTCCATCGGGCTTGTTTCTTAGCCGAGTATCAGCTAAACCAGATCTGATATTTATGGCCAAACGAGGACACTGGAGGAAGCACCTGAAATCTTGTGGGGGGGTGACAAGGTGAGGTGACCTTGTCCCTGGGAGGGGCGGCTTCACCAGGGCTGGGCTGACCAAGGATCTCAGGTGACATTTGGTGTTTTTCTGCTCAGAGAGAAAACAGAGAACAGAAGAAAAGGGAAGAATTGAGGTGATGCTGCTCTTGGGGGCACCAAGCCAAATGAAAACCTCCCTATAAACACATAACCCAGCAGAGCAGTTTGCACCCACGTGAAAACGGCGTTGCTTTACTAAGCACTTAAAAAAATATCAGATGCAATATTCCAGCTGTTTTCCAATCCAGCAGGCATGTTTAGCTTGGAACACCAATTCCCACTCATCATATACATCAAGGCAAAAGAGACGAAGAATTCTCTTTATCCTGTAGCTTTCGGGGGCCTGTGCTGGACAGGAGCAAAGACAAGATGCTGGTTCGGGTTTCTCCAAGTTCTGCAACTCAGAGACACTCAGAAGCACCGAGTTCAGAAGTTCATACAGCACTGGAGAGATCAAATGCATCTCGCCAGAAACCGGCCTCTCTGTGCAGCGTGCTTGCTCGTATCCCCACTATCATATCATATAATGCTTATTTTAATTTGTTTCAGCAGACATTTTTACCATGACTTGTCCAACCGCTTCCCAGAAGAAGGGCCTTTGCAAATGGGATATTGCCTAGAATCCCACACTTGAAAACCAGCAATAAAAGCTGTTGGGAAGGAGAGGAGCCCGCCAGGCTCACAAACCAGCAGCGGAGTCCGGGCAATGCGCACAGCCGAGTGCTCAGCCCTGCAAAGCACCAGCCCCGGTCCGGCAAAATTATCACCAGCTTGAGCGAGACGTCAGCCACCCCAAATCCACTGACTAGCTCATCATGTAGTCTGCTGATGACCATTAAAAAAAGAAAAGCAGTATTTTGAATCGAATATCAAACCACAAATGGGCTGTTCCATCAGGAATCTCAAGCAGCACCGGCTATTATCCAAAAGAGATACTCGGCTCCTCGCACACAGCGACAGGGATCCGTGAGTATTGTCACCACGATCCCCACCGGCTTTGTGGCAGTAATTCCCCTTGCTGTTTGAGGACCTTCTCTTCATGTCTGGCACCTGGCTATTATTAGCATTAATGATGGTTTCACGGACACTTCACTCGAGGAAAGCTCCACCGAGACCAGCATTATTTGTTATACCCTCTGAAAAAATAAAAGTTTCCTGGGTGGATATCTATTGTTTCCAGTTTTAAAATTCCTGCTTCACCCTGAAGAAAACAATGATGCCTTTGCCACTTTTTGACATGAAGCTGAACTCGGTATTCTAAACAGGACTACGCAGAATTGAATTACATTTCATCTCCTTCAGCAATCCGTCTTTTCCATTTCTGTTCATTTGCTGTAGCTGCAGAAGTATTGAGTGCTGCAAGATATACTTAGTTTTCCAAACCATGCAAGTCATTATGAATGGCCTTGTGTCCAGGTAAAGGTTAAGGAGGTCCTTTGTTGTTCTAGTTTAACTTGTCCCTGACACTGCAGCCTAATCATTCCACATAATAACAGTCCTGATACACAGGCCTGAGTCAAAGTCACAAGTCAATAAATCCATTCCTTCCTCCCTTTCAGGCAAAGTGTTGAATAGCACTGAGTGTGCAGTGTCACAAAACCCCGCAGTCTATCACATCAAGGTCGTCTGGTATACAGCGCGAAAAACTTTCTTTAAGTGCCTCACACGTTCAGGAGGAGACGATATGTTGTGCGGACTAACGAGTACACTTCAGACCGTTTGGAGGAGATTAAAATAGGGACCTGACATAAGAATAGTTTTAGTTACACTTGCTTAATCTTCTGGCTGTTGTTGCTTGGATTTTGTCAAGCCTGGAGGAGGGGGAGCCGCTCGGAAAAGGCTGAGCCGCTTGCAAAGAGCAGAGCGTCGCGGTCCTGCTTTCTCGATCGAGACTCCTCATACATGCAAAGACAAGTCACATCTGAAGGCTGGGGGACTTTATTTGCCGAGGTTCACTGTGCATTTGAAGTCTATTCTAATAGTCTAATTCCCGTAATGTGAATTGTTTGCCCCTGAGAAAAGAGACGTAGCACTACACACTGAATCATCCCTTCACCTTTAGTTAAAAAAAACCAAAACCCCAAACAAAAAAACCCACCCACACCCTTAGGTGGTGGGTCTCTGGAAGAACACAAGACTGAGTTACAGTTTGTTTACTTTGTTAAGGGACTTACAGCTCTTCCAGGTTCATAAATTCTTGTGGTGGACTAGGAGAGTGAGTGTAAATTAACTTGAATAATAGGACTATGTGTAAGTTCCAATTGTCTCGTGCATTTCCCAAAGAAAAACCAGTCAGGCTTTTCAGCTATCTCTTTTTTCTTATTATTCCTTAATTAGTGGGTGCACTTGCTGTATAACAAGCGTGGGCTTATTAGAAATACCTAGATGAAGGTGCTGTGCATGTTTCGCCTCTCTGCCTTCTACCTTCAGCGACAGATTTCCTGTTCGAACCTTGGGCTTTTCTCTTCCAAATTGTGCAGTGGTTTTATGACATGGCCGAATGTCCACTAAGGATTCAGAAATAAAGTATTAAACCCGTTTTTGCATTTGCTCAAAGGAAGACTCTGAGCCTTGGAATCCAGCCGTGAAGGGCTAACGCACCAACTCCCAGCTCCGTCCCGCTCCCCTTTCATCTATCGCTTCAACCTGTTTGCAGTGTCAGGGAAAACAGAGGATACCATATCCCAAGCGATTCGGGGAAACGAGAGGCTGCCAGAAAACAGTGTCCTTAGTGGACATTTGGCCCTCGGCAGGACCCCGACCATAGCGATTCGAGATGGGATTTACAAGGTATGCTGCAAAATGCGCTCGCCCTGCCCTGGAATCCAGGAACTGTCAGCGCAAGTAAAACCTCCAGAGCAATTATGAGCGACAGAGAATAAAAAGTGTCAAATTATGATCTACTAAATGGAGTCGCCACCCCACGCCTTTTTTGAAGTCTCCAGACTTTGAACTAAGTCGTAATTGTCCTCGACTCGCGTGTAACCCACAGTCTGCAGCGCTGAAAGCAGAGCAAAGATCAAGAGTTTATATCCGTGCTTATTACAATCGGTTGTAATTATCCCAATGAAAGCAAAGTAAATCCTTTCCAACAAACACTAGAGCTGAGCTCTCATGTTATTGAATTATTATGGATCTTGTATATTATACCTGAGAGAACGCAAGTCTAACACACTCGACTGCCTCTCCTCTCAGCGGAGGAGGTTCACTAGAGCAACAAAAAATTGGAGACGTTACGGAGTCACCATCCTACCTCAGAAAGGAAAGAGCATAAAAGAAGCCTATGTTGTGCTTGTGAGGCCATTTGTCGTGCTCTTGTAACTGGTGCAGTATATACTCATTATATATTGCATTCTGTGGGATGTGGCACTTTTTGCAGTTGCAAAACTCTCAGGATTCAACCCTCACTTTTTGATTTACACCAGCACATCTTCGTTTTCACGGATTTCTCCAGCATGGCTGGATGACTTCGCTGGCCACGCTCTTTACAACAGGGAGAACATGTGAAACGCATTTCCTTCAGAGTTTTTGAAGCCCTCCACAGCATACAGATGGCAAACAAGGTACGGCAGGTAGGCTGCTCGTTTCGTCGGAAATGAAGCGGCAAACTAACCGAGATGTCAGTGTGTCCCCCACCCCTGCTGCCCCAGCACGAAAACTTGTCTGTGCACACACTGAATCACGTGCTTTGTCGCTGGCTTTTGGAAAGGTAGCATTCCAGAGATCAAAAAGTAAATATTAAGACCACCTATTTTAATGGCTCTGGGGAGAACATCTGGAGAGAGAGGAGTTTTATGACTCTGTTGGCTCGTGTCCTTTTGAAATGTTTTCAGTGCAAAATGATGTACTTCTCTCACATTTTACTTCCACCGAGACAAGCTGCTCGCTGGCGTACTGGGATGCCGTGCCACAAATATACTCGTCCTGCTGTCACCCAAATATCACTTCCCAAAAGTGCCTACAACTGACTCCAGAAAATTCATGGGGTTAACTTCTAAAATGGGAAACTTTTGCCAACGTCACCTCCTGCTGCTGGTTCCTACCGTTGCTACAATTCCCCGTTAGTGTTACTGCTTCCATATCCTTCCACGTCTCCAGCTTGAGCAACCTCATTCTGCCCCCGCTACTCCCAGCCAGGTAGCCTGGAGACAACCTTCATATTTCCAGCTCTTCTCCGTGCTCTTGAACCCTTGGGAGTGAAGGATGACGCAGATGTCCAACTACTCTGAAAAGGATTTTTGCTACAGAAATCCCCATGGGCAGACCATCATCATTCCTGGCCAAATACTTGGATGCTCCTCTAGTACCTTCTTAATGCGTCACCCGTTGCCCTTCCAGCAGGACATGCATCCTCGTGGCTGCACTACACATGCACAGAATTAAGACTCAAATACATTGAATTTACAGCTCTGCAGTTAAGCTACCACCATGTGAAAGCATCTCCCATCTTCCCACCAAGCAGCATGCAAACCAGCAGCAAACCAAGACTTTATGAGACCACGCTGTGTCCCTGCAGTGACAGAAGGGGCGCTGGCACTTTGAGTTTTCGTTTGGAGCAGCAGGGCAGCTTTGAGGAAATCCCCTGACGTTCCCCACTGAGGGCACAAGGCAGGTTTGGTGTGCATCGCCCGGTGTGCATTAACCAGTTTCCTCTCAGAAAAATAGGACCAGAAATTCTGCTCCAGGTACGCACCAAACTGCTCTAACCTTTAGTGCTTGGCGGGGACATTTCGACCACTAAACCTGCTCTGAAGTCAATCCTGCCCATCACATCCATCGAGCTGCAGCAGAGCAACCTATTGCAACCCAACTTGCACCCAGATATTTCTTTAGAATAGAATCCGATCGTTTAGGTTGGAAGAGACCCTCAAGATCATCGACTCCAACCATACCCTAACTCTAGCACCAAACTTCATCCCTAAGAACCTCATCTATACATCTTTTAAACCCCTCCAGGGATGGTGACTCCATCACTTCCCTGGGCAGCCTGTTCTTCAAAGAGACAACATCCTTAGAGGTTTTCTTTAATAATTTCTCTCCACCAGCTAGACAAGGGAGACCAGGATGTCAAGGCTCCTAACCCAGGTGGCTCAGTTACATCCCTCAAACCGGGTGAGATCTTTGCCCTACAGAAGTCAGAAGGAGCATCCCAGTGACTGCAAAGCAGTAAAAAATGGCCCAAAAAAAGGACTCCAGAGCCAGCTCCCCTACATGGCAGCACCAAATAATAACCTCGGGGTCATCAGGGCAACTCTGAGTTTACCTTTTAAAAAAAACCTCTCAGTATTTCCCTCAGCAGAATAATTAATCACGAGTGTAAGTTTGTCAAATGCCATCTCTGACCTCCAAAGCTTGTATTGATTACCTGCAAATCCATTGTGTTGCATTACACTCACTCAGGCTACAAGACAGTGAAGTCAAGAATAAGCTAAAAAGTACGATTTTAAAAAGAGATAAGGAACTAGCCCGGTTCCCGAGTTAATAAGTGGTGCTACAATTAGCTTTGCAATAGAGGGACAAAAAATATTGAATGATACTGTACACAGTGCAAGAAAATCTCACCAAAAGTGTCTTTGAAATTCTGAAACTCCACACAAAACTGAAGGAGACAACAGCCTTTTCCAAATGAATAAATAATGTCTGTGGAGACTAGCAGGTATTACTGCAATTGCATGTCAATTAATGTTTCCCACAGTAAAAAATAATAGCAGTGAGATTTAGACAATAGGATTCTGCTACCAGAACCCATATCCCACTCTCTCCTAATCAGCTGTAGCCCACCGAAGAGAGGGGGAAATGGGAATTGCAACACAGGAATCCTTTCACGAATCCCTCCTCTGAAAACAAGGAGGTTTTTTAGTTCTTGTCCCAAATGCGGCTCCTTTGTGCACAAATCCCTGGATGCCACAGGGAGCCCCAGTCATACAATGATACACCGAAAAAAATGCAAAACTCAACTGCCCGCCTGCAAGAAGTTGCAAAACATTCTATTTTTCAAATTGGATGTGGATGAATTCAATTTTCCAGGTTTTCACCAGCACAGGTGAGCATGGGAAGACTGAACTCCCTCTTTTGTTTTCTCTCCCTTTGAATGGGGAGCCTAACTTTATTTATTTTGGCTGAGAGCTGTCCTGCCAGCCGCCAAACAAGAATAAACACTCATTCTCTAAGAGCTGCGTCTTCAGCCGGAGTCACACGAAGAACCTGAGCCTTTTTATCGAAATCCGAGCGAGAAGATGGATGGTACCACCTCAGCCAAACACTGGGATGAGCAGAGAACGCGAGGAAAGGGAAGGAGCTGCGGCCCAGGCTGCGATAAATGAGTCTCTCAAGGTCGCAGCAGGATCCGGTGCCAAGGGCAGCAGAGGAGCCGCCGTCCCGCTGCCCATGGCCTTGGCCACGCAGAGCCCTGAGCTGAAGTTTTAAACCTGACACTCTGATTTAGCAAAAGCCTGGACTTTCTTTTCTCTCTTTTATTAAAAAAAAAAAAAAAAAAAAAGAGGCTCTTGTTAAGGGGAATGGAAGTGATACAGCTGGGGCTGTGATTAACGTAGTTCAGGGTTGAGCTGAATATTGCTTCTTCCCTGCAGTATTTTTAATTACACTCCTGATTTTATATTTGGAGACCATCATAGACCTGTTCTGGTAAATTGTCAAGCAACCACAAGTCAAATATGTGTTAAATATGAGAATATACTGCCATT
This sequence comes from Pampusana beccarii, assembly GCA_013399365.1. NCBI lineage: Eukaryota > Metazoa > Chordata > Aves > Columbiformes > Columbidae > Pampusana > Pampusana beccarii. Next base: position 20,434 of record VWYH01010262.1, read on the forward strand.
TTTATCTGATTTGTGGTTCATTCACACTACGTTATCTACTTTTAATTAAATACCATAAAATACACATGGTCAGCAGTTTGACTTTTCATTTCCTTACAATGTCAGTAATTCAGCTTGATTGTTGCCACCTACCACAGAATTGCATTTTAAAGATGTTACCCCTGCACGGTGCAGACTCAATATCGGAACAATTTAAACTAGCTGCTAAAAACGAGCAGCACCTCCTTGGTCACAGCTCTGCCTTCCGCAGGCACACGCGGCTCCCCGGCGAGGACGGGCAGCCTTGGCAGCCATGGCAGTGGCCTTGATTTTGCGGGGGGGGAACAGGTCGGGTTTTGTTTTTGTATGAAATGCTTGTGTCATCTCCGCCTTGATTGATAGCCTACCTTGTTCATTAAAGATATGGCTTGGATTTTGCTAGATTACCCCAGGCATTGGAAATAAGAACCTTCCTACTGGAGGCATGTTATGCATGGACTTAAAGTTCACCACTTCATTAATAACACTCCTCAGCCGGACATTTTACATGCCACTCTGATATATGACTGTTTAGGTGCATATTTTTTTTCCCTTCCTACTACTCCTTTAAAGGGGACTAAGTCTTTTTCAGCATAATTTTATTCTTTCGCTTCTAGGTTATATTGTCACAGTCCTGAAATTGCCAGATCTTATCATCCTGGCTGGATTTCTTTGAGAGCAACTGGATGATTTGCTTTGACCACTGAAAACAACCCACTAAAACCAGTAAGAGTCGCAGTGGCTGAACATCTGTAAGAGTGAACATAACAACAGCAGCATCATATCAGACCAAAGGCAGATGCAGCGACTTGTCTGTGACAGTCAGACAGCAGGTACCCAGGGAAGAGAACGGAACCAGCCCATACGATGATCCTGCCCTGACCACCTCCAGCCTCCAGCAACGTGCAGCGCACAGATTTTCCGAGCCAGAGATACTGCCTTGGCGTAAACCAGCCCTTGATAAATTTCTTTCTCCCATAAATCCGAGCAGACGCTTTTTAAACATCTGAAAATTTTCAGCATGCATAGCCCCAATGCAGAAAGGAGCTCCTTGTGTTTGCTACACGTGCCATGGAGCAGCAACTTCTGGTTTGCTCTGAGGCCTTACTCGATTGCTTTAGTTGATGTCCGCTTACCCTTGTGTTGGAAGAAACAATGAACCACCCTTCCCTGTTATTTGTCTGAATGCTAGTAGTTATCATTCTATAACCCTTGCCATGTCCCCTCATCTCTTTTCCAGGCTAAAGAATGCTGGACTATTTTATGATTCTCCATACAAAGCCATCCTCTGACTCTAATCACTCCATTTTCCAAGCCTTTTCCACTCCTGCTGTGTCTGAAGGGCTGGACCTGAACCAAGTATTCAAGATGTGGGCAAAGCAAGGATGTCTAAAGCGCCAAAGAGGTGTCCTCTTTCGTGCCTCCTCTTTTGTTTTGTATTACTTTACTAACAGCTCCTAATAGTAAGTCTGCTTTTTTAAAAACAAATACAAAGCACTGAGGTGATGCTTTGGAAGCATGTTACAACTTATCTTTTCTCCCAAGTCATAGTATTCAATTCCACCTCATCACCATCATCAATGCAATGGTGGGACTTTCACCGCACCTTTCCTCCTCTCTTACATCCATACTGAATTTCATCGCCCGCTTTATTGTTCAGGGACGCGGTATGAAAAGCCAATTCCTCAGTTCTCTGCAGTCAGTCCTCGCCTTCATCATCTTGAATAAGTTGGCATCACCTCCACGCTTGTCATCTTATTGCTCGCCCTGGTTATTTAGAACGTCTACAAAAATACCAAACACAAGGTGCAGCACAGACCTGTGCAAAGCTCTGCTGTGGAAACGACCTCTCCATTCCTCTCTGTTGTTTCCCATCTTTTAAACAATTTTTCACCCATGCGAGAAACTTATGGAGGTTATTTCCTGCAAGACCCTCGGGTGAAGCACTTTTTCAAACGCCTTTGTGAATTCCCTGAGGACCGTATCACCCAGATCTCTTTGTTCATTTGCCTGGGGACTCCTTCAAAGGGCTCCTAAAGATTTGTGAGCCTTGTCCTCCCTTTTCTTTCTTGAACACACAACTTCAGCATCTTGAAGGATGCCTTCTTGCTCCTAACAATCTGGTTTACCCTATGATTTGTCTTGTCGGCTCCCCTTTGGTCTTTCTGAAGTCATTTGAAGAAAAACAGGTGATAAACATTCCCTCAGAAGTGCTTAAGGGATAGCACTAAGATATTTGCGAGCTATCAACAACTCGGTTACAGAAAATACGTTGTGGGGGGAATATTTTATGCTCCACCAGTGAAAGATCTAATCGGCAGCCTAATTCCCAGGTGTCAGAAGGGCCTATATCATCTCCCTTGGCCAATGCTATAAAGCACGTGGCTCAGTTGCCCACACACAGGCAGTCTTTAGCTTCTGGAATATTTTAACATGACTGATTGCTTCTGGTGTAATTTAGAGAAGCCTTAATCTGAAGCAGCAGCTATGAGTAGACCAAGAAGAAAAGCCCCAAGCCACCTACACGGTGCTGTCACATCCAAGACCTCTGCCCCTCTCTTTGGTTTCTCCTCAGCACCAGGACCTCAGTCCATAGTCAGGTGGACTTCTGCACCCAGTTTTGGGTTCCAGGATTCAAGATGGACAGCCAAGAACTCAGAGGAAAGAAACATAAACCATGTGGGACAACCAAACAAATGGGGGTGTTGAACCTCAGGAAGAAAAACTGAAGGAGGTAGGAAAAGAGTCTTCAAGTGTGCTGAGGACTCCTTCCGAAAGGAAGGAAAGTGATTTGTTCTCCCTGTCCACAGGACAGGAAAAAATGGACAGAAAGGGAAAATCGGTTGGCTGCTAGAAAATTATTTTAAGGTTAAAAATAGTGACTGGAGATCTTTAAGAGTAGATTAGAGAAGCATCTGTCAGAAGCTAAACCGATACAGTAGGTCCTCTTCGGATCAGTTGGTCTCTTGATATCCCTTCCAGTCCTGTTTTCTACGATTTGTAACCCAAATGCCACTGACTGATAGAGCCTTTGAATCAAACCCTTAGAAAACAATCACTGTCAGCACATACAAACAAAAACAAAGAAAAACCTATTCTTAATTCAGTATATTGCACTGAAAATACAAAATAAAGAGGTTTTTGGTGGCAGGAGACCAAGCTAACTCCTTAGAAATGGTTATAGAAAAGGAAGGAATTTAAAGCAAGTTTGTAATCCATGAAGAAATATCTTTCATAATCCAGTCTTACAATCTAAACATGAGGCTTGTTTAACTCAAATAAGAGGGTAGGTGTGGACAAAAGCCTCTCAAATACATTGAAAAGTATAATTTTGCTTTGATTGCAGTTTATAATGGAATATGTACAAAACACAAAGATGGAAAATCTGAGCAAAACTGAACATTGACACATTCTCCACATAGCTGGTTAAAACGCTCTTCTCTCATTCGGAGTGAAGCAGAAGCTCTTGTTCCACGAAGAGAAAACAAATGAGCAAAGAAAAAAATGTCACATTAGCTAACTCCTCTATAGCTTCACAAGCCTGGAAGGCCTCGTCTGTAGTACCTTGAGGTGACATTTTCCAAGCACTCATTTATGATTATGAAACATTTTCTCTAAGGGGGAAAAAATTAAGATTCTTCCAAAAAAAAAAACCAGCAATCCTAAAAGATTGTGACAAGTCAGCCTAGCTTGTCTGGTATGTAATTCAACCCAGCATCTTTTATATAAATAATTGAAACCAGATCTCTCTCTCTAAATAAGAACTTAGACTGAAGAACAGTGAGCAACATCTAAAAAGGCAAAGAGAGAGGTTCATTGCGTTTGGTGGCTACTGCAACCAATTTTGGTGTGTTAGGGGATAAGATGCAGCAGTTTTGGTGTACGTGTTGGGAATCTCAGCATTGCATGAAGCATCACGGGGGCAACAAGAGGCAGCAGCGTTTGGGAGGTTTATGTACCCTGTGTGCCCGCAAATTCAGCGCAGGCAACTGCTAATGCTGACTTCTCCCTTTTACAGTTCACATCTCATCGCAACCAGCATAAAAAGAAAAATCTAGATTAATATAAAGCACTGAAAATGCCACTGCAGCTGGTTTCTTCTCCAGTCCTATCCTTGGGTTTTTAAAGGTGTTTCCAACGAAAGGGCATGTACATTTTTGCCTAGGCAGAACAAGGCAGAGGCAGGATCTTCCTCTGCTGGAGAAGACCCTCTGAAAAAATTACCGATTTTGGCCATTTTAGATATAATGAGATGTCTCCCCAGACTCCAGAGCGCTCACGCTTTCCCAATAGCTGAGGAGCAATCTGGGGCATGGGCTACAACCTTCTCCCTTTCTTAGACTTTGGCAGGACAGTAAAGGCAAATGCTTTGGCATGTTTAAGGCCGAAGATTCAGGGAAGACAAACAGAAAGACAATGGGGAATGTGCGAGTGGAGAACAGGAATGTCAGTAAGGAAAGCGTCCAGACAACAGCCGTGCTAACACAGAGGTCTTGGAAATAAGGCAGAGGACAGTTTATCTATATTTTTCAAACTTCCAGCAATTTGGAACAAAAATTCTGACCCTCAGTCTTTTTGTTTCTAAGCTGGGGATAACAAAATTTTACTTACACTGTAAATGCTATGAAGTTGGATTAATCCACGTAGGCAAGATACTTCCCTGAGAGATGCTATGGAAGGTCAAATTAATGTCAGGTCCTGGCAAATCCGTATTTGAAAAAGGACACTCAGTATAGGTATTCATATTTACTGAAAACGCCACTAATTAGGTTTGTCTTGAGCTGGAAAGAAAACATGTTTGTAAATGGATTACGAAGGAGATCATGAGGTAAAGCCAAGACACTAAGAGTGAGTTTGACATTCAGGACCAAATCCAGCCCAGGCACAATTGGTGTCACCACACTCGATGTAACAGCAGTTGCATCAAGACCGAATTTAGCCCCAAGACCAGAAAAGCCAGAAAAGATTCTGGTAATGGGGACACTTCCTGGGCTGTATCACCTAAGCTGTAACAACCATTAAAAAACCACCAAGTAATGAATATAGCCAAAACGCAAAGGACAGAGGGCTTTCCTGCTAATTCAAGGCTTCTCAGGATTATTTTAATCTTCACAACTTGTTTAATGCCAGATCATCCCTCGGTAGGAGCTACACTTCCAGGTGTCCCTAGCTGGAGTCTGATAGTTAATTCTGATTAATAAATGTCAGTGTTGAAGGCCTGCTCCAAAGATGACTGGAAGAACAGGAGCTTCTGAAACCTGTCCTAAAGACAGGTTTACTGTCGTCTCCTCTTTCAAAACCGTTCCTCAGCTATGGGTTTAAAGCAAGAGTAACAGTGGGGTACGGTAAGGAGAAGCACGAACTGTTGCTTTAAAGATGAGATGAGACAGAGAGAAAAAGATTCGTGGCTACTGCCCAAAAATATTAAGATAATGATTAAACTAAAAAATGCAAATACACAAGATGTTTTATGCTGCTAGGCAAGACCAGAACTGATATTAAAATGTCTCGTGAACATTATAATATGTTCAGAGCAGGGGGGGAGAAGACACAGAGGAAAACAGCAGAGAAGCCATATGGTCATAGCCGATGGTCAATGAAAAAAAAAATTAAGTACAGAAAGAGAAATACAAATTTTGGGGGAGAAACATGTATTATCACACCTCTCTCGTGTGCTTGCACAGGAAGTTCTGGGCTGGTGCCCCGCTGTGTTGAAGCCAAATCTGAGGACTCTCCAGCATGTGTTCCTTAAGTAGGGTGCAATGGAAAGTTGCTTTTTGGTTCGGTTTCATTTTTTTTCCTATATGGAGGAAAATTTACAATCCCAAAATTAAGCAGTGACAGTTTTGTGACTCACTGATTCACCTGTGCTGCTAGAGCTGCCATTTCCCACAGCAATCTGAACATATCTGATTTGAGCCACCGGGAAGATGCGCTCGCATCTCAGCACACTGAACCTCCTCAGAAGCCACCACCACAAGATCTGGGGTAAGTGGGAAATGGCTTGTTCAACAAATAGCCTTGCAAAACCCAAGAAAACAGAATAATCCCCGTTTGCTCATCTTTGAGGTCTGAAGCCTACCTCTTGACACCTTAATTTTCTACAGTAACAACCTCTATCCCCGCTTTGTATGAGGAAATAAGATGGGGGGAAAAACTAATTTTAAGTCAGAGCAAATTAAGATGGTATAATTGACTACAGAGAGGGCAGCAGCCCCTGCCATTCTCAGCTGCAGATACATTAAAGAATCATATACTCTGTGCATTGATCTGTCATATAGGGAATATTAGGGGTAATAGGAACAATCTCTTCCTGTACTTGCCCCAAAAGCGAGCTGGGAAATTATGTGCCATAAATACGGCTGCACATCATCCTCACTCCAGGCCAGCGGGTACCTGAGCAGCACACCACATGTGTATGCATGACTGAAGACGGATAGCATGACATTTATTAACCATGCACATAATTAAAATCCTTTAAAAATGTCCTCAGAACAAAAATAATATATCTTGAATTCCACGGGACAGCCCAGGCTGCCATCCTCAATAAGCTTCGTTCCAGAGAGTTACACGGCTGAATCACTGGTATGGAAGCAGCGCTCCAGGGACTGCTCTCGTATCAGCCCATCTGCCTCATCAGCAACGGAGCAACACACACCGGAGCTCCAAGACGGCACAAGCACGAGCGCAACGATACGGTGAACATGATCAGGGAACGGATCCGGGCTAAAAACAACTAAACCCAACCTGCTTAGGCCCAGACCTGGGCAGGCTGCAGCGCAAGAGGTGCAGCAATAGTTGCTGCTGCACTTGTGCTGACACCAAAGCTTTGCTCGAGAGAGGACTCGCCACCACCCGCATGTGAATGACAAGAGAACAGATTCAGAAGTTCAATTTTGCTACCGTAAGGATTATTTTTTTTTTCAATAACAGTCTGGGACTGTGCTTACAAGGTAGATTTTTTCCTAACATCCTCCACTGAACCCCATTAGCTCAGGGGACAGAGTTTTGAGCTCTAACCTGACTTTTCCCAATGATTCTTTTTCTCTCCACTGTGACCCTCCAATCACTTTTACCTGAATTATCATCTTTCTAAAACTTCTCCTGTAATTGCTCCAGGAGAGAGACATTGCTACTGGCCTGTCCACAGAGGACTTTGTGCTCCAGCCAGACTCCAGCGGTATATTAATAGAATAACTGAAACTGGGTTAGGGCAATGAGTGATTTCCAACAAGACAGCCCACTGCCTTTGTACGACTGGCAACAACAACTCCTGCACGGTGCTGCCAGTCTAAAATTAGAGAGACAAAAGGCCTAAGGAATAACCCACCTTCCATACTACAGACAGACATCCCACTTGTGGCCATATAATACATAAGGTATTCAAAGCTGCCTTCTCCTGAGACAGCTATCTATAATGCTGTCCGAGAAAGAAGGATTTGTAAAAGAGGTATAAATGTATATATACATCAATCAATACCTCCTCACCTATCATCAGCTCTCCCCGACATCTTAAATTCAGAGACAATAACATTTCTGCAACAACGTGGCATCACAGGCAAAGTGCTGGCAGGCACAGAGGTAACCAAAGTAATGTACGAATTTGTGAAATCTTTTGAAATTTGAAAGTTTCCCTCTCCCCTATGTGAAGCAGATCTGAAACAGCATCAGACTTGTCCCTCATGCTTGATGAAAACCACCAGTGACTGAGATTTTGTGAGACTCTCCGAAGAGGAGAAGCAGGCAAGCAGCCTGCTAATTATTGCTGGAAAGCAGATAGAGATTGGGGTAGGAAGGAGAAATCAGATGGACGAGGATCCAGTGAAAAGCAGGAGGTGGCGGGGGACGCCTGGATGCTCTTCTAGCAGCAGTAATTCAGCGGTCATCCAGTCTACACTCAGGCAACGAGGTCCAAGGGCAAACATCTCCAGCCTTACAGAGGTTTCCCAAAGCCTCATAGACCCCAGCCAGCGCCCACCCTTTTGCAAACCTTCAAGAGTGCTATGAAGTCTGTTCCTCACCAGCGTGGACACGGCTTGGTGGCCCCACATCCCTCCACGTCCTTCCCCCTTCCTGCCCGCAAATGGGCACCCAGAAGCACGGAGGGAAGGACGGGGCTCTGTTCTCCCTGGCAGGAGAGAAACCGGGAGGCAGAGAGGAGTCAGCCCAGGCCCAGGGACAGCCAACCCAGCCGCGCAGCCTCTGTGGGCTCAAGGCACGAGAAAGGACACGTTTCATCAGCCCTGCGGACAGGTTCCCTCTCCGCAAACGCTCCTCTCCTTCCCAGCACAGCCACGCTGCCAGTTTCTCATCACAACCCACCACACTGAATCTGTAAGGACAGGCATACGCCACCACTTAACCTTGGCTGGCCTGAAGCACCATCACCAGCTTCCCGGAGCAAGAGCTTCTCGCTGCCAGCTACTACACATCTCGGAGCATCTCGTGAGTTAGCATCACCCGAATTTATTCCACCGCAACTCCCTCGCCCCACGCACACCCCGGCCAACTCCATTACTTGCGAGGAGCGAAGCTTTTGGCTGTCATGTATCTTTCAGAGCGAGTTAGCGAGGCTGCGTGTTCGCAATTCCCAGCTCGGCTCGCGTCTCCTCTCCAGCATCCGCAAAGCTCCGAGCCCCGCGCCACCGCTGCCACCAGCTCCAGCAAATCTGTTTATATCCATAAAAATTAGTGTTGCAGCTCCACCTAACTTAAGCAGCTTTGCTTAGAAAATTACAGCATGGCTGTTTAGAGCATGGAGGAGTAAGTGGGTATTGGCAGCATGTTTTTAATTAAGCAGGTAAAGCCTAAATTAAGCTACCTCAAATGGACAGTGTTTCTTTAATTCGGTATTGTCGCTCTCCTCAGCCAGGGCATAAGGGGTTGGCCTTAAAACTCTTGTAACTAAAAAAACCAGTCTCATGACCAACTACATAATTGATTAAACACAACTGCGGACTCCCATTATCGGGAAGCGCAATTTTCCCGGTGTCGCTTCGAGTCTGAAATACCTCAAGGGTAATTACAGCCCGAGATGCAACGCAGAAGGCTTTGAAGTAGAGAAAGAAAAGATTAGGGCGGCCGAGCCCCTCCGTGCCCGTTCGTTTGTCCTTCCCGGCAAAGATGTTAAGCCGGCGGCGGCGGGTCCTGCCCGCCCCGGGGGGTCACGGGCGGCCCCGGGGGTCACCCCCAAAGCCCTGCGGTCACCCCCTTCCCTCCGCGGCCCTAATGAAAGTTTCATGCAGCTGCGCTCCTCTTTTTTAGCCCGGGATTTGGCACGCCTGGCTGCCCGCCGCGGGCTGACCGCTGCAGGCGGGGACAAGTGCACTTTCCCCGACCGGCTAAATTATTTACCCTGCGAACAATTATATAACGCGAGACGCTAGGCTTAAAAAAAAATAAAAAATTAAAAAAAAAAAAAAAAAAGACCCTCTTCTGCATCCAAGGAAAGAGGCACTAAAACTAATTCAGAAATGAAGAGATCCAGTCTTTAATTCTAATTAATAACAGGTTAGAAGTAAAAACCGCTATTAGTGACAGAACATAACAAGGAAGCCAAACCGGCATTGTTAAGAGGGCTATTTAAAGAAATGTTAATGAATTGAATTTGAAGTTCTTCTTAGTCAAGCAGGAAACAACTAATGGTTTAAAGAGGAAAAGCGAAGCGTTATTAAATGCTGAATATTTATTATGTCAGTGACCAGTTTGCCAGAGGCTTTGAGGTGAGAAGGGAAGTTCAAATCCTTTCCACTGCATTTACAGCTACAGAAAGGTAAATTCATAGGCTTTCTCACATACCACACAAAGGCTTAGTAATTTGTTTGGATTAACAGCATATTGTAGAAGCATAACACTCACACTTTAAAACTAACAAATTCAGCGAGAGCGCAGAATTATCATTTAACCATTACTGTCTCCATAAAAACAAGTGCTCTTAATGCTTTGCAGTACATCTTTAAAGTGCTTTAAAAGCCAACAGCTAATTTATCCTGCCACAACCCACCCCGTGGGAGGCAGGAATTGTTATCTCCCCTCCGCAGCTCAGCGAACAACAGGGAGTTAAGTGACTGGCCCAAGGCCACCGAGAAAGTTTTGGAGCTGGGTACAAACCAGGCGAGCTCTCGGGGTGCGCTACCGCTCCAAGCAAACTCTGGGTAACTCATTCATAGTTACGGTGCTAATTATGGAGTCTTTGAGGGTTTTTTTGGCTTTCAGAACTAGCTTTTTCAGGTTTTGACAGGCAGTAGCTTTCCCCTCTGATCCACAGTAGAACTGGAGTTTTTTGGGTGGTCCTGCTCTTCCATCCTGGCTCCATAACATACGATAATATAACAGCTCTAAAAACTGCACTGCACACAGAATTAGGGACCCACTCAAGCACTTACAGTAGAACCTATCAGGAAAGAACACAAAACTTTTGGAAATCTCTAGGCTTTTGAGCAACGTGTGTGCCCTGCACAGGGCGAACGGCTCCACAGAAACCTGGAAATGGGGCTGAAGGTTCCAGCCTGGCCAAGAATGGCAATCAAAGGGTGAAAATTGCCCAATACACCAGTGGTTTGGAGCCACCTGTATGTTTCCTGATCCCCAGAAAGCGGGTTTTTTTAATGCAAGACTGCTCAAGGTCGCAACGATTGCTGAACACACCACCTCCAAAAGCCATTTCTGAGGCTGGACATCATCACACGCCAACTCGCAGAGAACAAGAGCATGACTTTGGATATTATCACCCAGGGATTCCCCAACCAGAGCTCGCACCTAGCAGGTTTTCACGTTTCTGCACAGAGGTGCCCGTGGTCGGTATCAGCAACAGGAATTTCACAGAGTAGAGGAGGAAACAGACAGAGGAGATAAAAAAATTGACATTATTTTTCCTCCAAAGCAGATAGACTGGTATTTGGATTTGTAGCTAATAGCACCCAAGGAAAAGAAAAAGTAGATAAATGGTGAGCTGGATATCCACAAAATGTGAATCATCAAAAAATATTCTCTGTTCATGCATGGCACATTTTAATCACACCGCATTCCTCAGCTGCACTTGACTCGTCAGTAAGACGATTTTACTGGACCCGCGCTATTTTTTCAAACATTACAACGAAGTCTAATTCAGCACATTAAAGCTTCTGTAAATACGATTCTACAGGTCAAACCCAACTTCCAAATAAACATTTGCTGGATCTTACTTGTTTCCACCAGATTTTATATTAAATAACTGTGCACATACCTACTACTTTTTAACGTCCAAACCCAAAGATTATCTCCACACTTAGACCATTATATGAAACCATTATACCTGTAGTTCCACTGCTAAAAGTATATTTTATCCTCTGCAACCACTCATAATTTTCCTTGCAGGCACGGAACAATCAGCTAGAATTAAGCAAATATACTATACCCATAGCAACCCAATTTTTGGATTTCGGCTAATTCCAGTGGTTTAATCATGTGTGTTTCCCAAATATCTTTAAGGATTTGGATATCTCTTCCAGAATATACCTAACTCAGCTCTGTACAAAGAAAGTAATCTTCATGAAAAAAGGATACAAACGTTTTAGCTTAATAGCAGACATCCTCAACCATCTGAAATTCTGTCTAATTAAAGTGTTAACTTCCTATAGAGACTCTGATGTTTGCTCAGAAGAGAGGTAAAGCTGTGATGTTTGCAGATACCATTTCAGCTGTATTGCTTCCAGGGAGTATTTTATTTGTACAAACCTAGAATCCTTCTCTACTCCATGTAAAAAATAGATTAGTCCCTTGATAGCCTTGAAAGTCATATCACTCACAAGAAAATTAATAATGCATTACAAAGTATATAAATTTTAAAAATTAGAGGAAGTCGGTTGTAATGGTCCGAAGACCACTGCCCGTCCCCGTTCACATCCAGCTTCCACAGAGAGTTTAACACCGTCCCCACTGACAGCACAAAAAGGGAGAAGCGCAATTATTTCTGACAACTTCCCATGAAGCCCCCGGTGTCCCCGGCCGTGCCGCGGCGGAGCAGAGCGGAGCAGAGCGGAGCTACGGGGCCGAGACAAAACCTCGGAGCGGCTGCGGGGAGGCGGGAGCCAGCGGCTGCTCCTCGGTGCGACCCCCGAATTTCGGAGATGCTCCCAAACGCTCCAGCGCACCCCTCGCTCAAGGCGGTTGCGTTGCAGCTCACGGTGCGGTGCCAAACGCAGGCCAAAGAAGGAGAAAATAGAAGAAACGAGGAGAAAATAGAAGAAAACGTACATTTGTGGGATAAATACATAATGCATTGAGAAAAGCAAAGGCGGCAGGATAGTGTATGCAGGTCAGGCTTGTAGCCTTGCTCTAATAAGGCTAATGACCAAGAAAAAAAAAAGTGCTTGATGTTAGAAGCAATATAACTGGTGGTTTCAACTGTATAATTAAAGCGTGCAACCCCTCCTTCCCAAGTTTCCATTAAAAGCCTGCTAATGAAACAGGCAGAGGACTCGGCGAGGAAGCAGAAAGGAGGGAAAGACCCCAGACTCCGTTATTTCGGTGAAGTTCCCCAGTTTTTAGCGTGGCACACAGAGTCGCTGTGATCCCAGAGCCACGGGAGGAGCTCCCATGCGTTTCCAGCAAGCGCAGAGCTCCATGGTCCCGGCCTTTTGGGCAGAGCCATCGCTCCCAAAACAACCTGGAAACAAACTTCCAGTTCCACTCTGCTGCAGGTTGCTGTGGCTCAATAAATGCAGCTTCCCTGTCTGCAGCAGCAAGTACACGACAATGCCAAATCAGGTACTATATTTTACCTATTTGAAGTCGAAACTAGTCACTATTTCTTCTGGGTGCGAAGTGCCACCTGAGGCCATCGGCATCGCCAGCGGAGTCTCCAGAGGCATCAGACTCCCACTCTCATTTCTAATACATAAAGCAACACAGAGATTTCCTCTGCAGTTGCTACAAATACTCTGAAAAATAACAGAGACCGGCTTTTATATGACTGACACACATACACGCACACAAAAAAGAAACTACACCACATGTAATCACTCCCTCTGAGAAAACAAGTGGCAATGGGTTGTGCGGAGTTCCTGAACACACGGGATAATGAGGGAACAGAATATATGCCATGGGAGTTCAAATCCAGGTTTACCAGCACAACTCTACTCAAAAATTTTGAAATTCACTGCAAAATGCTACCCAGAGTTTTTGCGGCATCCAGAACAACCTTAACAATACTTCCTTAATCTCTCGCCGAGAAAATAAAAGCAGCACGGATCAGAAATAAAAGGTGTGCAACCTGCTAGTGGAACCGTCCCCAGCCCTCGGCACAGAGATGAGGCCCAGGCCATCAGGAACAGCTCTGAAAAAACAGCTTTAAAGCCAAATGGTGCATACAAAATAGAAATTAATAGAAATTAATCACAGTGACTCAATCTTTTTATTATAAAGGACTTGAACATAAACATCACCGTTTCTTTGTCCCTAAAAAGGGCTTATGTTTTGTTTGTGTTCCTTCTAACTCGCTGTTCTTTGCCTGTGTGGCACAAAGTTGCAGTTAGAGCAATCAAGCATCCTGGAGCAATAACTATTTTTCAGACCACTCATTAATAAACAGACTTCCAATCTCAATATGTGTTATCAAAATGAGATCTTTTCGCAACAGCTGACAATTCTGTATTATACAGTTACAGGCTTACAATTGGTGACACGGTATTGTTAGAGTTCGGTACTGACGTTTAACAGTGTGCTGCCTAATTACATTTTGTATTATATTCTGATTGTATAGGAGTATTTTATTCACGGCCCCGCTTTATTCCGCAATTTGTTTCTCAATAAATGCAAAATAATAAAATCCCAAATCCTAGTGTGGGGAGTATTTTTATTGACCCAAGTGTTCTGCTAGTAAACACAACTTTGATGGTTTCATGAGTGAAAGTTTATTAGGCTGTGTAAGTTTTAAAATACAATGGCCAGGGGACTGCTGTTGCAATCATTCCTTACAAGACAAACATGGGTTTGGATGCTTTCCCAGCACAAGCACCACGAGGAAAGCAAAATGGCCATCCTGAGTCATGACATTCTGCATTCACACTTGCAGTGGCAAATGTTTAAATGTTTAATGCTGCCTCTTACACAGAAAGAAAACAAAAAGATAGCGTTGAAAGATCTGCTCCCTGCTTGGTCTCCACAAACAATTAGCCAACCGCCCTTCTTGTATGTCCACCAACTAGTGCCAGTCTGCCTGTCACAACAGTGCCTACATAGTGACTTATTTAATGCCTTGAGTTGCTTCATATTTTTAAATTATCTTTCTTCGGCTTTGTGGAGCTGCCCCCAGACTCCATCACTGACAGAATTAGGTCCAAACGGTCCTGCCCACCCTAAGATCAGTGACCCAGCCCAATGAGAGACAGGAGCACCTGAGCTAAGGGGCTGTTTTCTGCAGGAGCAAGAGCTGTGCCGTTCCCCTGCCCACACACCAGATTGTCGTCCTCCAGCAAAGCTACTCCAGAGGCTTTTTGTGATGCCAAACAACACGAGCAAGGAGGAGGGAAAAAACAAAAGAAAAAAAATCCTCATGAAAACGTCCTGTCTGTTCATTTCCACGAGCGAGGCATTCTTTAAAATCGTACACATGTAAAAAGTTCTAGAGGTTGCTGGTTAGTTTGTCATATATTTTTTTATAGGCTTTTCTGAATGGTTTTAGATTTGACATAGTAACTGACTGTTACTAGAAATAAACTGTAAGTCAATTCCATGCTTCCATAATTCACTGCCCAGGGTTGTTCAAAAAGATTTAGTGATACTTGTGATAGACAGCAAGCCTCTTGATGTTTTCATTTTCACTTAGTGCCTGTAATTCCTCAAACTTGCTGACCTCTACAGAACAGGATGGAAAAGGGCTCCAAACTTCTTTGAAGGCACTCACTCACCAAAACATCTGAAACACTCTCATGTCGCTTCTTTTCTTTTCAGGGCACAAACACCAATACAGGAATAAAGCAATTGTTGTTGTTTTTAAGAAGGTGACTGCTATTATTATGTCCACGACCGATCGTGTGCTTTTAATCATTTATAGTGGAACAAGTTAAACCCTACCCCCCAAAAAATGTATTTTTGTGACTCGGAATGTAAGTTCTCCTGACAGCTGCATATTGATATTTCTCTGACCGAGCACCTTCATTTTGAACTTTAGCCTTTCTACAGGCATTTCCTTCTTCTCTCCGAAACTTAGCAGATATATTTTAAAGGCTCCAGGTCTGGATGTAAAAATATACACACAAATCTGTGCCTAGGGGGCCTGTACCAGGAATGCTGGTGAGCTCAGGCTAACAAACATTTCAAGTACTTAGATACATTCACGTTCCTGGCAATTGTGCAGGAAACCCACAGCCCACATCCCTGCTCTGGCCATGAACTATTTAACTGTAATAGTAGGAATAGGTAACAAGCAAAACTGCTGCTGCGGCTCCTCTTAGCGCAGGGTTCCCGGGACAAAAGCACCTTGATGGTATCAGCGGGGATCTGTCATTACAATTTAATTACCAACAACAGGCCACTGACATCTGAAACTGTTTATCAGATTCTGATCCTGAAGGTGGGACCGGAGGCCGCTTCTCCTTCCCCCGGAGGGTAATTTTTACCTCGGCAGAAAACGCCGTATGGTGAGCGCTGGGCTGGCATCGCACGTGGAAACCCGGTCGCTTGTTTTCTTCGCCGAAGCGGAGACATCCCCAAAGGTGCTGAGCATCACCCAGGGCTGCAGCCTCACCACCGCCATGGAGCAGAATCCACATATAACCAGGATTATTTTGGGAATAATCAAAAAACAAAGTGTGGCAGCCTGGCTCCTAAGCCAGGGCATAGCAAGAACTAGAAATGGAGCCTTCTTGGGGTATCTTTAAACAACCACTTTGGAAAGCGCCTATGATTTTAAACAAACCGGATACAGCAAAACCTGACCCGCAGTGTTTGCAGGGGAGAACGTTGGAAAAGCTGCAGGTATTTCACAACAGATGGACCATGCTTCAGCTTTATACCGTACAGTCACCCACAGAAACTATATCCCAAAAGCCTGCCCAGATTAAAAAAAAAAAAAAGACACCCCATACACACTGCACAGAAAACTATTTCTAGGAAAAAAAATATATAGGAATTGCACTAATACATTTCAATGCATTTAGACATCAGGTTGTTAACCAAGAATTTAGAAGAATGGGAAGGAAAAAAAATTCATTCAAACTGGGCTTTGCATGAACCTCAACATCAGATGGACCGTTTGCCTCTATTTCCTCTTTGCATTAACTTTTAACGCTATTTTACTTTTTCCTCTTTTTCTAAAAGGCAAAAAGAAATGGCAGGCTTTGCACGCCCAGCAGAGCCAAAGACCTTTCAGAATCTGTCTAGCAAGCCAGCAGCTTGGTGGAAATCAATCAGGTAGCAGAAGGCAGCACTGCAGACACAAAGCCATGAGCTTTTAGTTGGGTATTTTCACATGTTGTCTAAACTTTGCTTTTTGTCCAGAAGGTTCACACCACACACCTCTAGTTACTTACAGAAGGAGAGACGACTTCCAGGAGAGGAGGTCAGTTGTGACACAGGAAAAGAAGGAAAGGAGTAAATCGCAAAAAAGATGCGCTGCAAAGCTAATGTGCCTCCTGCACTTTTAGCTGGAGTGCAGGAAAAGCCCCTACACACACAGACACATAAACAGAACGTACATTTTTTATGAATCGGGCCTTTAGCTTTAATTGCTTCTTACAACGCAGGCCAATTAAGGATGAGTTGGCAGGATGAGGATCTTTCCCAGATCATTTGAAGCTCGGAGAGGTGGAGTCTGCTTTGCCGGAGGCTCCCGTTCACACATTTGGCCAAAAAAAATGGGAAAGTCATTAAACAACTCTAGTAAAAATGCTCATTTTATATGGGTTGAAAAGTAAAAGCCGAAGACCAAAAAGTTCCCCTTTGGCCCCATCTCTCACTTTCAAATAAAATCAATTACAGCCTTTCTACTTGTCTGAGCTTTGGGAAGATAAATACCAATAAATACAGATCTAGGATCGTACGTAGAGAAAGTCTTAGGTAGGCAAGTCCTCCAAGAGCTCCCCTCCTTTTATCTAAAATTGATCCTCTTCACCTTCAGAGCACATCAAGGTCAAAGCTTAGTTAAGAATTCCTTTTAAAATACACTATAGACACTTCTCAGTATATGCTGTACATGTGGCAATGCACGGATGATTACGGAATCACAAACCCAAAGCACATTAATTGTAGAAGCAATCAGCCTAAGTGGTGAGTATGTATCGCTTACAGATGCTGTATAGGTATAGAAGCATCTTCCAGACATAGGGTGTTCTTCACAAAAACCAACATGCTGCACAAGAGAGAAAGTTAAATTGTATGTTCAAGCCAAATTAGAGCATATCGAGCAAGTGTTCGGCACTGCATTGGAAGGAACAAAAGGGTCTCACTTGCTGTTGGGTCGGAACTTTTCACCTGAATTTTCCAGAAACTGCAGTCCCTTCTAGACTCAAAAACCTCTAAGAGTCTAAAGAGCTTACGGCCTGATTTTCCAAAACACCTACAGCTCCCCAGGAAATGAAGGTAAACAGTGTGGGTGGCATCTCCAAAGCCGGCCCCAGGTCTGCTGCGCTGTCTGATCGGCTGCTGAATTCACTCAGGAATGATAAAGAAACTGAAAACTCGATAAAGAGAATGAAAACCTGGCAAAAGTGAACTGTGTAATCCTAAAATTTAAAAAAAAGAAAAAAACCTTCCAGCTCGTGATAAACATTATAATGAAGTCTCTAATTTTCCTAATGAAAGAATTAACTATCAAGATAAAAGTGAAATGATTTATTAGATTTTCAAACACCACAGAAATAAAATAGTAAATCAGTCTAGGCAGTAACCATTCCATCTCAACTTGCACTCATTAACTCTTTGCCAGCTGTAAAGACATCCTAACAACTCCATTTAATTCCATAAGCCTGTCTATAATCCAGTACTAAACAATAATTACTATTGACTTGTTAAACAGGAGTTGAGATCTTTTCCTCAAAACGCGCCTGACGACCCGAGTAGAGGATCCCTGAGAACCTGTCTGCGAAGGCTAAAATGATCTTCCGAAAAGGCCCTGAGGATTACAAACTTCTGAAAGTTTCTGCTCCCCATCTCTGCCTCCTCCATCCCCTCTCACATTCTGCCCCAGCAAAAATCCACCTGCTGTGTCCACGGGGACGGTAAATCCTGCACCTTCCCTCTTATTAAAGCACAGAATGTACTGCTTGTCGCCAGACAAAGCCCCCCCCTCCCTCCTTTCACTAATGGCTCTTTTCACGATCTGCAGCAAGGATCATTTCATCTGTGAAGGATGGAAATTTCAGTGTTTGTGTATCGTCGGTTACTACCTTTTATTTCTAAATTGTGTATTTGGAAGAGCAGGAAAGACTTAATGCCTTTATTTGCTGCGGAGTAAATGCTGAAGGATGCTGCAGAAAGCTGTTCATCCTGGCAGGATTTTAGATGCTAAAACCAGAAGGTGCAGACAAGCCCCTCCAACTACCCCTTCACGTCAAGGAAAACCCCAGCACCACTGCGGCTTTGTGTTCCATGCAACCAAACAAGGCAATGACGAAATACAAATGGATACAAAAGGCACAAATAATAATTTAAAAAGTCTGTGTGCAATAACATTTTAAACTCGCTACATGTTAAGCAAGGAGATGGTAAAGTCCTCTCAACCGGCTTATGAAATTCAGGCACAAATAAAATCCAGGAGGCAGCACAAATGCTGCCCTCGCAATATTTATGCCAATGAAAGTAAAAAGAGGAATCGGAATATCAGAAATAATTATGTGAAAATAACAGTGTTTATTTTCCCAAGAGCTTGCCCACCTGCAAGCCCCGGTTTTGCCGATGTAATCCCGCATTTGTCGCAGCAAACCGCCCGACGGGGATGAAGCAGCGCTCGGTGTGCGTGTGCCAGGGCTCAAATTCAGCCTCCAAGTTTCAGAGACCCCTGAATTATTATGGGAATTAATCACGGGAGGAGCAGGAATTCAGCCTACACGTTCATCCTTTGGTGACTTCAAGTTACATCTTGTATCGTTACTTTACATCAAGCTCCTGAAAATTATTTAATTTTTTTTCTCTGTTTCATGCCAAGGTCTTAATCTTTACTGCACTGGCAGTGAGAACATTTTAAAGAATCATTTCCCGAGACACATTTAATACATTTCCAGTAAATTGTACATAAACCTGTCCAGCTGGCTGGGTCATTTAATCAGCGACACACCCACTGAGTGCAGGATGCCACCTGAGATTTACCTCAATGCTTTCAAAAACAAAACGATGATGGGATAAAGCTTTGCTAATGTGTGAGTGCGATGGGGAATACAATGATAACTGCCCACCAGGGAGTACAAGGATCTTTTTAAGTTTTGTTATGGGAAAGATTACATACCGGATTAGACAAGAGGGGTTTGAAGATCAGCACTGAAATTACACCGGCTTTAGGAAAAGCAGCATTAAAATGCTGGTTGACTATTTAAAACCACTTAAAAAACAGACGGTAAAGTTTATCAAGTGTTTTTGAGCTGTCTCCTGCGCTGCCTTGGGAATGCAAAGAGAGGCGTTCACGGGATGAGGGGTCTGAGCAGGATCTGCTCTGTCAGAAGCAAAATACCAAATACCGACGCTCACTTGCTCACAGTCAGCTTTCCTAAAATTATACCATAAAGAATGTCTCATTTTTTATTTTTTTATGGCTTCTCTTATATGTTTGCTGCATTCAAGCCCAGGGAGGGAAGGAAACAAATAATACTTTAACTTTTCACAAGCTATTTCTGAGGAGGAGCAGTGCTGAGGAATGACATCCTCCAGAAGCCAAAGGTGCACCACAGCAGGCTGGGATGCCTCCAAACGGGAAAAAAAAAAAACAACCAAAAAAAGATTTGCGTGTGGTACAAACAACAGAACAATTTCCTGCAGGTAATTTTGTACCTTTACCAGCAACATCACCAAGAAAGTATGAAGAGTGGCACCCATAGGGAGCCCACAGGTCCCATTGGGATACCCGGGTTTGGAGCAGCACGGGGGTCCCGCTCAGTTACAGATGTGGCTGCACGGAACATCAGCACTGGATGTCACTGAAGCCTTTGATGACAGTTGGGTGACGAGTTACAGCCCCGTCCCCCCCTCCCTCCCCGCCTGGCGCAGTTCGCAGAAGTTGAGCCACCCTGGCATCCTCACCGCTGTTCATCACTGCCGCTTAAGTGAATTTAATAAAATTATTTTTCTAAACTGTTTTAGATGCCGTATCTATCATCCATAAAATTTATCGTACCTTTATGTAGAATTATACTGGAGTTGAACATATAAATCAATTTATAAGGTCTAATGACATACAAACGCTTAAAAACTAAAGGCGATGTAGTAAATTCAAATTACCATTACAAATGTAAGCTTTGTAGTCAGTGTGTGACCCACTAAGGATTATATTTAACTCCCCTGAGAGTGGTTTATCATAAAACTTTATACTTTTATTATAGTGAATTATTAACTCCTCCATGATGTGAGTCATTCCATGCTCTGACTATAGCTTTTTTTAATGACACTATAATAGACATCTTGCTAATAGCAGTAGGATTGCTACCTCTGAGGTTAAAAAAAAATGACAAAAAGGAAGAAAAGAAGTGAAAAGAAACACAGGATAAATATGCGAAAATGCATTTTGCAATAGAATAAAAAATAAATACCTGTGAGAAGATCCATTTGAGGCCGAACTCCATGGAGGTCATTGGTGTCTTCTGACCACGTGGAAAACCAATGAGGTCACCAGGCTGGAACCTGAAAATAACCAAAATGTTTTACCATTAGAAGACATAAACATTCGGATGATTACAATCAGGAGGTTTGTTGGGTTTTTTTAATATGGAACAGAATATTTTTTTCCTCTTGATGCTACAGTTTGATGAAGTGACTTTAAGCCACCTTCACACAAATTATGTGACAATCACTCTTCCATCCAAAGAAGCTACCGAAGCTTCTACAAGCTTCTCACAATCAATATTCACACTATCCCCAGCAACCTGCAATTTAAGAACTGTATTTCCAGACTTTCCCCTTGCCTGATGGAACTGGTCCAAAATTTTAGGAGATTTCTGAGCTTGGTGAAAAGAGAACGCCGGGACCACGGCAAGTCCATGGTTGACTTTGTTATCAGAAAAACAAACCCAAGGGAGGTGTTTCGCTTCACCTCTTTTTTGTGTTTTATTGCAAATTTCAAACCAGGTCCACCCAACCAGTAAATGTTACCAGGCCAGACGAATTTCTCTCTCCAAAAACCAAGCTCTGCTCCAATTGTATTTCCAACCAAAAAAATGACTGGCTTAAATATAAAGCTAGCTCATTTTTGACCAGATTTCCACATTTTGCAAGCAAAAAGGATTTTTCCATAAGCTTGAATATGATTTTAAAATGGCATGCACACATTTTTCCAGAAGAGAATTCTACCAAAAATTGACTAACTGCAATGTGAAGCATGCCAAGTCACATAGCATTACACAAAAATGAACTTGCAGATATTTTTAAATCATCTTCATAAAAAAAATAGAAAATTCCCAGTTCTTGTATCTTCGAGGCTTTTAAAATACTCGTTATTACTAAAACATGAAAAAATCAAGGAGATAAGGTTCCTATTTCTTCACAATACTCATTAATCCATTGATAGTACTCCTTGCCTAGCAGTGGACCACAGAGCTGCTGAAAAACAGCAGGAAAATTCAAACTGACAAAAGGGGTCAGTCTACCTGCATAGCCAAAAAACCCCATAATAGAATGGGCTGAAACAATAGCAATATAAGTTCTCTGGAAATTCAGGAGGTGCTCAGACCTCTCTATCCATGTAAAGAGTCTATTTGTGGATGCTACTTTTAAATAATTGCATTAGCTTCTATTCTGCACAGGCCCTTTTATACATTTTGAGGTTGATTCTTTTTTAATTATTATTTTTTCAGTACGGTAGAGTTGAGGGTGAGAGAGGCAAAGCCTTTTGATTTGAGGAAACTATTAGTATTCCTAAAATCAGAATGAATCATACGAGAACAGGAGACCTGACTATTTAAATAACTCTGTTTTGATGAATTTGCACTGATCTCCACCTGCATTCTCGGGAAAGACTCGCTGTTCAGATGTAAGCAAAAGGATCGCATTGCTGCATACAGCTACAAGAGGTTTATCAAAACTCTGGGTGCTTTTAAAGAGCAGCTTTCAGCTTGGCAATTACTGCTGAGCCCGTTTTACCCCAGCAACGGGCTGCACCCTTTGCAACAGTGGCACACGGCCCTCTTCCTGCAGGGATTTTACCATCACCAAAAGAGAAATTTGCCTAAGTGTGGTGATTATAAGATAACATAAAACCACAAAGAAAACAACAAAAAACCAACCCTCTGCTCAGTGCCACTCCACCAGTAGTTTCTGGGCTAGAACTGAAATAAAGTATTTACACATGCAAAAAGTCTGCTGTTGCAACACTGAAAGCACTCTTTACACAGGTTTTATGGGGCGGTTTAGTGCCGTGCTCCTGTTTGGGTTGCTTGTGTCTCCACTCTTTCTTTGTCAGCATTTATTTATTTAACTATAAAGTCTCCACTGAGGCTCAGGTTTGCTTACAAGTGGCTCCCAGCCCAGAGAGCCATTAAATGTTCGATTTACTAAAGCTGTGTAAAGTTGGGAGGGCGAATCACAGCGACAGCAGAGCAAACCGCAGGGCCACTCACCGTGGGTGCCACCTCCGTGGGTGTCCCCACCGGGGATGTCACCACCATGTGTACTCACCCTCGCAGAGGCCTGGCAGGCACCTGGCACCAAAACCCGCATCATTTCCTGGGACAGCCCTCCTGAGGGCGGGCTCTGTGTGCTCATCATTAAACCTGCTAATTAACCCCGTTCACCCCCTGTAAGTGCACTGACCGGGGTCCAGTCCTGAGCACCCCACCAGACAAACCTCTGTTTGCCTTCAAGGTAAAGGAGAAACACACACGGAAAAGACTTACAATTTTTTTTTTCCTGTGGCTCTTCCTGAGCCAACCGGTCTCTTCTTAAAGGGACACAACAAATTGGGACAAACTAATGACCCACCTACACGCCACTCAGTTTGGTTTTAAGGTCATAAATAAAGCCCTTCATGGGTTCTGCCGGGAGTCTACCACAGCTGGAGAGTCAGGGGATGCCAAGTCTCCTCTTCCATCTACACAGGATTTCCCCTGAGCTGTGAACGTGCTCAGATACCAGCATTCCTCCTCGTTTCGCGGGGGGTTAAAGGAAGACGAGGGACAGACCGAAGGATGGCACAGACCACGGGCAGGTTCGCCCCTGGGTGGTGGGGCAGACGCTGGGGTGTTGTGGGGTTCCCTGGAGCAGGAACAGGCTGCCCAGGGCAGTGCTGGACTCACCATCCCTGGAGGGGTTTAAAAGGCATTTAGACGAGGTCCTTAGGGCCACGGTTTAGTGCTAGAGTTAGGTTAGGTTACGGTTTGACTCCATCATCCTGAGGGTCTCTTCCAGCGGAAATGATTCTATGATTCTAATTCTTTCTATGTAGCCACCAACATCACGTGCTTAATGCTAGACGGGTCCAAGATTTGTATTTCATTATCCTCCACTGCAAAAGATCCAGATCTGGAAAGTTTACAGTGGCAAACAAAAGAAACCAAAGCAAATAATTCTTTATAAGCAGTGGGAGAGGAAATAAAGTGTGAGTTCACCCCAGACCTCCGTTTTCTTTGCCACAGACAAGTGGGTGGCCCAAGCAAGGGGCAGCTGATTTTTGAGGACCCTTGAGGAAAAATGCAATTTTTTCCAAGAAACAGTGGGAAACGGTGAGGTTGGGCAGGCCAGGACCTCTGCAAAATGCTACGAATGCTCTTGCCAAACCCAGGGGCTCAGGTTTGATTCCTTCTTCACCACGCACACCTGTCCTGACATCGGACTCTCCCAACACAGCTCCTCAGTCACTGCTGGCTTTCTTTTTCTTTTTAACATCGAAATGCCCTTGTTTCTGAGATGGAGATGAAAGGAAAAAAAAGAAGTACAGTGAGTGATTTCACATGCAAATAAAAGCGGCACTGTACTGCGGGAAGTTATAAGCACCTGCAAACAGGATTTTATAATGAAAATGCCTCTTCAACCATAACTATATAGTCGCAGCAGTAACGCAATAATACAATAAACTATCCTATTAAATCTAAAAAGTTAGATTTAATAAGACAGTGGTTGTATATTAAATAAAAACCAAATGATTATTAAAAAAATCCTTTGACTGTGGTTTAACAACACTGTCTTATACTTGCTGCCTTATTGCACCGAAATAAAATGCATGTACAGGAACATGTATTTAAACTATTGCATAAAGCACGCCAAAAAAAAAAAAAAAGTTACAAATGGATTATCAAAACCTGGAAGGAACCCAGCCTTTGAAAGGTGTGGTTCACACTTTAGGGTTAACGAGAGAGCAAAGTCAGCAGGTTTGTACACCAGATCCTTGGTGTGCCTGCTACCGATGGCCACAGAGCGGCCAGTGAGTGGCACCGATGTCCCAAATCACGGCAGCCGCCGCTTCTCCCAGCACAGCTCTGCTCAGCCGGACTCACAAGGAACACAGAGTTTTCACCAGTTAAAATCACATCTTTTGGGGCTGTGGTAGACAGAAAGGTCCGTTTGGGTACTATAGTTATTTGAAAGTTAGGAGTGCTCCAAGGAGGCAAGAAAAGGGACTAAAAATGTTTGTAGAGATATGCAGAAATTCTACGAGCTTACCTAAAGCCATTAGGAAGTAAATACCTTAAACAATAGAAATTACATGCTGCGACTACACCAAAATCCTTGAGGTAATTTAAGGCTGTTTTCTTTGTTTGTTTATTAATTTTTAAGTTTGTAAATTCCAGTTTAATCAAGGTGGCCGAGAAAAAGAGATTAACCTTAACCTGTGTTTCTGGCCAACAAGAGATGGAGGAAATGTTGCAGCAGGCAAGCAAAAACACATTGTTGACAAATGACTCCATTTATAGTCCAGATTTCGGACACCTTGTCCTTAGTCACCACTGACATCTAATTTGTCCCTAAAAAAACTAGCCCTTACATCTTTGTTACTTTAGGCTTTAGGTTAAGACGTGTGGATGTCCCTCATAAATCTGATCTCCTATAGGGCCTGTCTCTTTCCAGTAGCTTCCCAGTTGAGGAAAAAACAACCACAAAAACCAAACCCCACCACTACCCTTTCTTTTCCTTCCTGTTCCAAAGAACTCATCAGGAATAAAGAAATTGTCCTAAATTTAGACATGTTAATCCCACGGCGTTTGTGTGAAATAGGTTAGCCAGACTGAGAACAAAAGGGGGGAGCAAAAAGCTATAAAAAGCAAATGAAGGAGAGAAAAAATATATCTACTGTACTTCAGTGGCCAGAATCACACTGTGGGTATATACCATACAGGGACATCCGTCAGCACTAATCAATACGTGCGGTGTTAGTCATGGATGATAAATTTGAAAGGGATTATAACTGTAAACAGTGATCAATAGAGACTTGCTGGAGGAGACAGAGAGGAAAAAACAACCTTAAAATGTTACACGGTTAATAAAGTAAGGGGTCAGTCTTAAACAAAACTCCAGTGAGACCCACTTATTTCAGAGCTATTTCTACAAGGAGAGGGAAGGGAAGGAAAAAACAGAGCCCTACCGATTTTCATAAAGCAATTGCTACTAAAACGGGGCATTATTAATTTACGGCGTATTTGCTGATCCCTCCGTTTCGAAGGCACATCCTCCATTAATGTTGGGTTGGAGATGTTTTGCTGGATGTAAGCTGGCATCCCCGAGCCCCCCAGAGAGCAGCTTTGCTCTCCTCCTGGCTCTGCCCCCCTTCCTCCCCCACCGCTGACTTCACTACGGGCACATGAGTGATCAGAGCATTCACGACGGTGACATTCCCCTCCGCAAACAAATTCATCCAGGGCTTCAAGTAAAAAATGCAGAGAGCCTCTGCTGTTCACCCACAGATGAATGGAACTATCCGTCTTGTCACCAGGGGTCATAGCGAGAGGTTACCGCAAGTATATACCTTGGCTTCTGTGCTGACGTTTGCAAGCAGCTCCCTTGCAAAAAATAAAATAAAATAAAAAATCCTGCCATATCAAGCACTTATCCAGTCCCTCTAGAACCCTTCTCAGATCATGTCTTTCCACACCTTTGGAGTCGCAGCTCCAGGCTTGACATATATATTTTTTTTCTGCTGACCTTTTAGCGTCCTTTCTGCCACAGTGTGTAAACCATAAGCTGATATATGAAGGCAATTTTTAGCGGTGCCACTTGTATCTGAGTGATTGCACACGCTTTACGTTTCTGGCCTGCCACCCTTCCACCTTTTGAAGATCTCTCTATTTCTTTTAAAGGAACTGCAACAGAGGTGAAAGGAAGTTTAACTGCTTCAAGACTTCGATGGCCCAAGAGCACCTGTTTCGGGTTTTCGAGAAGATACGCTGCAGATTGGCTGACCGGTGCTTACGCTCAAACACTAAATCTTTCTGTTCTTGTATATAGACCCGCAGGGGTTGAAGGAGGGGAGAGGAAAGGCTGTGTAAAGCATTTCCCAAAATTTAAGCTGGCACAGATCAGTGATTACGGCAGGGCAGCTTCGCAAGTACGTTACCGATAAGCTCCAAAGACCTGGAGTTGCAGCTGCGGGGACTGTGACTTCCAGGGCGTGAACCTCCCTGGAGATTGTCATCGCCAGAGCAGGGGGATCATTCTCTGTGAAGATTTGCAGCAGATGGCTTCACAGAGTCATTTTTTGTTTCCTCCGTGCCACTCCCTACCTTGGTCTCAGAGCTGGTGGTGAATCACTCAGGGGAACACAAACAACGAGGTGGCATCAGCCCTTCCTTCCAGATTCGCAGCACACCAAAATGGTAAACTCCCACGTGGCCGTGGAGGGGACACACAACCAATAGTCCCTTCCTAATTCTCTAGATAAATAGAATAACAAGCCAAGAAGGACCACCTCGAGGCCGAGATGACCCTCTTCAGAACCACAGCTGACTCCTACCAGGCAGCAGAGGCACCGTCTTGCAAACGTGGAACCCAAAAACCACAGAGCATCCTAAAACAGGGACACAATCAAGCAAAAGGGGTTGATGTTCTTCAGAGCCTGCAGAGTCCTTGTCACCAGCTACAGCCGCATGAAGGAGAGCGTCACCTGCAGCTACTGAACTCGTGAGAGGCCAAATAGACGGTAAAATTAGGATATGTCTATTTTTATCCTCACATCTCCTGTTCAAGAGGTGGTTACCTGGTGGGAGAAGGAAGGAGGAGGTGATCTGCCAGTGAATGTGGTTGTAGAGAAAGTATTTGGGGAGTCTAAGGAAAAGTGTCATTCAGGAGAGGTGAGGCAGGTTTAGAGAAGGGGAAAGGTGGTACCACCAAAGGGATGTTGAGGCTTTGGGAGGCGAACACAAAGGAAGTTGAGTAAACAAAAGTGGAAAGAGCGAGTGAATAAGAGATGGAAGAGACTCCACAATGTTAAAAAAAAGAAAAAAAAAAAGTTGAAAATTTTCATTAAGAAACACTACCAACGGAGCAAACCCAGAGCTTTGTCCGAAGCACCTGGACACACAGCACCTATAGAGCAGGGAGGATTTGGGGCAGGATAAAAGTACAGAGTTAATGCCAAAAATCTCTTACTTTTTAGCGGCAGAAGTGGAGGACCACATGGCTGCCTCCAACTTGGGGATGGGAGGTTTCCAACCAAGCAAGTCGCTGCGTAGTTGCCATGGGCACAATTTGTGCTCAAGCTGTGTGCAGGGGCCAGGACTTGGCTTGGAGCCCCTGGGTTAAACATTACCTTACAGCGCTCTGCGCGGGTGCCGTTCCCGGGTAGGGGGGTGACAGGACAAAACTCCAAGGGATCGCCTGCTGGGTCACCAGGAGAGACCCCCTTGTGCGTGGCACATCATGTTTCTTACAGATACTATAGCAAGGAAGAGAAACCGCCAGGCAGAGAACCGACAAAAAGCTTTGACTCCGTCCTCCTTGGGTCTGGTCCAAAGTGTGCGTTCATCACACAGGCGTTGATTTAAGAGCCGGACTGAGCCCTTTCTTCCAAGGGGAGCTGGATTCCCAGCTGCCCTTTTCTCAAATCCTGGCCTTGGCGTAAAGGGAGTATAAATAATTTTCATTTCAAAGAGGACTGCAATTGTCCTGTGTTTTACTGCCGGGACACTAAGAGTAGCCTCTCCTGCGAGACGCTGGGCAACGTCACCCATGTCACCTCCAAGGGCCCTTCCTCCCCCTGGTACAGACCGAGTTAGCGAAGGGGCAAAGCCCTGGGGGCCAGGCAGGCATAAAGCCGCCGTTTCTGCACAAGGTTGTAGACTCGCACTAGTGGTCTAGTGACCCTGATGATATTGATGACAATTAGTAGACAGAGATTAAAATGGAAATGAGGGAAGGATTCGTCTGTCACTTTATCCATCAGCTGTAGCTTGCCCCAGGCAACAGACACACACTGGGCTTTTTGTTTTGTTGTTATTCCCTTGTTCAGCTCAGTTGGTTTCAGCGGTTCGCTTAGTTGTTACTAAATTTTTCTTAAAACTGCTATAAAAAAGGGGGTTTTGTCAAATCCCCGCCACTGACGACTCACAGCACTGAGTGTGCAAACCACCCCTAGATGTGTCTGCTCTTGCTGCCTCTCTGATGCTGGGGGTGTCGAAGGGCTCCGCTTTCTTCTTCCTATTTCAGTAGCTTCTCTTTCCTTTGTTATTTTAATACTTACAAAAGCAATCGGATTGCTAAGGCTAGAGCCTGGAAGTCTCTGTTTAACTACAGACCCACTAACAGCAAAGGCCGTGGCAGTACTAAGTTATGATATGGCTGTGACGTTCAGGCTGGATGTAAGGGGACGGGGAGGAGGAGACGACAAGCGTAACCCCTCGGTGAAACCGGTCCCATCCACGCTCCTTCTCACAAGGCTGGAAACTGCTGTTTCCTGCGATCGGAGCACACATCCCCATAATTTTTCATGAAATTAATTTCTAAATCCAATGGCAACGCACATGTCCATCTTGTGGGACACAGGGAAGGTTCGTTTAATCCTAAAATGTCATAACTTGAAGGACAGAGAATTCTTGTGCAGCTGTTATAAAATTCTGCTCACAGCTACCGAAACATTTCAGTTCAGTAGTCCACCCAAAAGGTTAGGAAAAAAATCTTCCATTTGGGTTTGGAGTAGCATTAAATCTCGCTCCTAAAGCTTTACATGGCCTGCAACATGGAGCTGCCTTCATGGTCCCAGCACTTCCATCCTGCTTTCTTGTCCTGTCTTGCTGTAGCTCCTCGGCCAGATTCTCCCAGGATACACCTTTGCTACTTTTATTAACTACACTCCACTCTGACGTTGTGTATACCCCGTATATGAAAATAATGAGCAACTACGCAGACAGACACCCACCCTCCCCCTGAAAAAAAAAAATTCAGTATTCATAAAGTATTAGAGAGCAGGCTCACATCTGCCACAGTCTTTTCATGGCTTCTGCTGTCACCAGCTCTGCTGATTTGCTCCCGGGAAAAGCCTGGACACAGACACAGCAGGAGCCGGGGAGCAGAACTGGGGTCCCCCCTCCGGCCACCACAGGTCCCCAAGGGACAGAGACAAATAAATAGACAAGATGCCTCTGGTGGCACCGGGGCACTGGCACGGACAGAGCCCCTTCCACTTAGCACAGTCAGCAGTGGTTAAGGACTTGCTCTTTAAGCTTAAAAATAGGATGCTTTGGCCCTGATCCCGCAATGAGATGGACGGAGTGTTGTCATTCATGCAATTTCACTGCAGATCTTAAAAAAAACCCAAAAAAACAAAAAAAACCAAAACAAACAAACAAAAAAACAACAACACAAAAATCCCCCACCAAGTTGGAAATCTGTGATTTCCCGAAGGGAATGCAATCACTGTTACAGCCTGAAATCTTGCTGGGCTGGGGTAACGCACTGTGCAGCAGGTATTCTCATACACCACCAGAGAAGTAGGAATTTCTACCTCCATCCCCACATTTCCCAGTTGGGAGTAAACCTGAACAACCTGATTTATTACACCTGCTTTTCACGTGGTTAGCTGCAAATGTTTCTCAGGTTTCTACTGCTGTTGATGGACTACTGACTAATCAAAAAGTCAGGAGTGCAAATTTGCAGTACTGGCTGCCAGCCAGTTTGTCCATAAAAGGTTTCCAAATGGTCACTGAGCCCTTAACCCTGACGAAAACAGCAACAAAGACACTGCCCCAAACTCCTGCTCCTGCCACGGTCTCTCTCTCGCTTTGTTGCCTGCAAATAACGTTATTTTTAAAAAGAGCACAATACCAGAATATGCAGTGGAGAGGCCTTTCGACTCATTAAAAGCTACATGTGGGTGTGAATTATTCTATATCCCCCTCAGAAAATGATTAGTTTTCACACAAGGTGCCAGATCCTCCGGTCCATTTAGGCTGCTTTATGCCATGATGATGGCTCAGCTCAGCCCCAAATAAAACAGGCTTAATTATCCTTAGGATTTCTCCTGCCTTGGGAAATCTCCAGGTAATGTGGAAGTGACACAGGGACTCCTGCACCACGGCAGCTATTAGCGGGGATATCCCCACGCCCCATTGATTCCCTGCTGCTCTGGCTGTGGGCATCTGGCACAGATGACGGCCACCCTCGGGCTAATGCTATTTATGCCACCGAAAGGCCTGGGAGTGGGATGGCCCCGGGGACTACTGCTTGAAAATAACCTTGCGAGTCCCACTCTAAAGTAAACGTGGTTTGGTTGGAATGCCCCACCCCAAAAGCCTTCGGCTAATGGGAGGAAAGGGGTTCATTGGTTTGGAAAACTTCTTCTCCCCTAGTATTCTTGCAGGAATACGAGGCACACAAAGATACACACGGCCTCTGGATATGCATCAGCCTTTCCTGCCATTGTCACCCTGGAAAGTCCCACTCTGAACAAATGCCAAGCCCGGGGTGCTGCTCTTACCCAGAGGTTACACAGGAGGACCCCCCTGGCCCAAGGAATTTCAGAGACATCAGGTGAAAACAGGGTCTTTCAGGGCAAATTTCAGCTCTTCCTAAAGAGGTGCCTAAACTTGCCAGCGGATGAACCATCAGAGATGGGTGACCACCTCACGGGTTTATGTTGTAGTCACCTATGTCTTTCTCGTATGCTACTACCTTGTAGGTATTTGAGGCAGGATGGGTGGATTTGCAGATCTGTCATCTGCATATGTAGCGAAGACACAGAAAGAGAGAGAACGGGCTGACATGGGGGCACCGAACACAGCACAGGGCCAGGTGTCCTCGGCAGAAATCCACGGTCTCCTCCCAGCACATACCCCAGGTAGTTCACTTCCCTCACAAAGCCAAGATGGGGTTATTTGGGAGCTCACATTCCCGTTGCCTTTGTCTGTCTGCCTGAATCTGCAAACACCACTGCCGTAGAGCTGATCTGTGTCACATGCAGAAAGCCAGAATTTCTGCATCATGCTTAAAGGAAAGCTGAGATTTTGACAAAACTGATGGGCAAGCTCCCCTCACACTAGAGAAAGTTTCTTATGCACCACGGGCGAGTGGGCGAGGGAATTTGTTGAGACCTGTCGTAGCACCAACAAGAACTAAAAAATCTTGCAGCAGCTCCTGCCATCTGAGCCTGTCAAATTCCACTGCAAACAATATGTCACTCTGCTGGGGAGGCGGCGAACAATCTGAGGGTGAGAAAAAGGGACGGCTGAAGTATGCAAAAAACTCACTCCAAACGTTTTAAAAAAGAAGAGAGCCCATCCATGCACACACACACTCACACACGGTGCCTCTGGCCAACAGGCATTCGCTTGAGAACTGGAGCTTCCAGATTTTCATCGGTTAGTTTTTCAAATATTACTAAGCCCCCTTGATTTCAGTAGAGTAGGATAATGTCAATATTGGCACACCTTTCTTAAATTCATGACCAGAGAGCACAAAAGCTGATGGAGCAGGCAGACTGCAAAGCTCCCTACCTCTCTGCCAGTATTTAGGATATAATAAGTTTTTAAAAGACCAAACCCTTTTCCTGACCATACACTGGTTTAACTGGGACTATTTGCCAGCATGACTTCCAAAGGGATTTCCACTCTTTCCAGGCTGAGTGTTAATTGTTTTCCATTAACTGGGTTTTAATATCTCAGTGCTTTTCACTACATCATAGCCTTGCAAAAGCTACCGTGGATAAAGGTTATATTTTGGAACATATTCCCAAGAAACACAAAGCTGACAGTTCCCATCTGCATTATGATTGGGCCATTCCAGCAAAGGAAAATCTACTTTGACTCAAGTGCAGTGCTGTATATAAAACATAGGGGGAAAGGGGTGATATCCCTCCCACGATATCTGTTGTCTCTAGGAAGGAAGAGGCAAACAACACAATGATACGACAGTGGTTCCAAAGTGAGCGAGAAATATCCTGGAAAACACACATTGAATTTAAACCTGAAAACCTAAGAAGAAAACAGAAAATTAGAAACCTGTGGCCACTGAAAAACAGAACAGAAACAAACCAGATCAACAACTCACAGAGCAAAACAGCATACAAATTGGAACAATCAATAGGAATGACAAGAAAACCAAAGCTACGGCTCAAAACCTAAAGCACACTTGCTAAGTCTAAAATAACCACATTTATCTCTGAAATGCAAGGCCAAAGTTGCTTGTTAAGGACAAATCATTGATGCTAATTACCTGCACAGGTTTGGAGAGCAAAACCAGAACCTCAAGTTCTTTTAAGGGAAATGGATAGTGGAAAAAGACATTTTGGTTTGTTGTGTTGAAGCAAGGGTTTTTCTCTTTCCCGCCTCCAGCAATTGTTTCGTAACCCCAAATAGAGTCAAAACACCTCCCAGCTCCCCAGCAAAATACCTGAGTTGTAGTAGTGACTTCTCAGAATAAACTCACTTCAAAATTGCACATTTGAAAATGACAAGAAATCTCCTGAAAACATTCAACTAATGAAACCATGCATTTTGCTATGAACACTTTACGTCTGAGCAGACCAGATCTTCCTGGCCCATAACAACATTCCCAATTTCTCAGACAAGAGCAAACCCTTCTTCTATGTCACCTATTTTAGTCACAGGAGCGTCTCTCCTCCCTTGTCAGGTACCATCTCGCAGCCCCGTGGAGTCTTGTTAACTTTCTACCTTTTGTGCTTCTCGCTGCTCAAAGATTTCTAAAACTGCACACAAGGAAGAATTGAAGGGAAACTTGTCAAGGCCGATCGGTCTAAAGCTGGACCTATCAACTGTGATTTGCTTTAGGAACAAACACAAGCAATAGCCTCTTGCCCCTTTTCTCTGACTGCCAGCAAAGAAAGAGGAATCTCTGAAAACGATCTAAAACCCGTTTTCCAAAGCATCATTTAGCCCAAGAACAACTACATTGAACCTTCGATTTAATATCCCCCAAATTATTACATTTTTCCTTGTTTCCTATAAATCTGATGTGTCCAGGTATATTTCAGGTTTTCACAAGTTGATTTAGGTATGGTTTAAAAGAAATACGATCCCCTCTGCCATTTCAAAGGGATGGATATTTTTAAACTGAAATACGCTCTCACCAGCATGAGTCCAAGCGCAATCATCACTTGGAAAGGGAAAGCAACGCGTGTGCGAGAGGAGAGGTGTGTACCGGGTCTCACAGCATCCGTGAGCAGGATCCTGAGAATAAAAGCGTGAACACCCCTGGGACTCGGTCGCCAGCGGTGTGTGTGCCCTTGGCTGCTGCAGGGACTCCCTGAGCAACGGGATTATTGGTCCCACCTCTTTCTGCTGAGCCCAACCCTGGAGGCTTTGCCTCCAGGCATCACTGCTGCAAGGATGAAAAAATATATAAGGAAAAAAAGAGCAAAGTGAATACACACACACACACAAAAAAAAAAAAAAAAGGAGGCCACCTGGAGGCTGGCCATGCCTCAGGAGGCCGGTGGGTGCTCCAGCCGTCCAGCTGAAGGTCGGCGATTTTCATGTCACCCTGCCAAGTGCCTCCCAGAAAGGAAGGAATCCTATTAGGGAATACGACAATGCCATGCAGTTGTCTTTGTCTCTATTTTTA
This sequence comes from Pampusana beccarii, assembly GCA_013399365.1. Classification (NCBI taxonomy): domain Eukaryota; kingdom Metazoa; phylum Chordata; class Aves; order Columbiformes; family Columbidae; genus Pampusana; species Pampusana beccarii. The sequence goes on from VWYH01010262.1 coordinate 54,568, forward strand.
ATTTGCCCTTACTGTTTTGCTGGCATTTAAAGGAGCTCATGCACCACACCTGCCTGTAAAGCCTAAACTCTACAGCTCCCATGCATCTGTTGGATAACCTCAGTCTAAAAAGCACATCGATGCAAGACGGGTGAGGAGAAATGCCTCTCTAATGCTTGTCTGATCCGTACCATTCCAGTTTATAAGAAGCCTGATCGAAAAGGCAGAGCTCAAGTTTAGAAAGATGCGAGCCTGGGCTCATCACCAGCATCCTTCACCAGGGTGGGATTTGACCAGTGGTACCCACACAAACAGCCACTTAACAGAGAGTTTGCTGTTTTAACGATCACATTAAACAAAGCACAATTAGAGCTGACTTGGTCCTTCGTAATGTCACTGGTCCCATCCCGCTTTAGGCTGTTGTAGCTGGTGACAGCTCAATTCACCACTCGAAGAGAGCTCTTGGAAGTCATCCTGCCGGGCTAACTGTGGGAGAACGGCCTTTCAAAGAGACAGATGCAAAATCTCATTTTTTTTCTTCAACGTTCATGCAGTGAATAACTTGGTAAGTTTGACACTGCAAGCTCCACGTTTCCTCCTGCCCCAGGAGCTGTGAACAGGGGTATTTCAGAGGATACAGTGCAGGCTCCAGCACTTCTAGGTTAAAAATCTCGGTGAATCATGTGCCTGATCCTGCTGGTTATTTTGTCTCTGGTTTGGCCACAGGACAGAGTTTTGGGATGCTCACACACAATGTGCAAATGGTGATGCAGCTAAAAGAAACAAAACCGTGGTTTGGAAGAGCCACAGATGCAACACAGAGTAAAGTATAGCAGTTTGGAACAGTCTTCCTCAGGAAGCGGAGATACTCCCTGCAGGAAAGGATGAAAATGGCCACACAGGGATTAGACAAGGCAGAAAACCTGGTAAATACTTAACTGATTATTTGCAGCTTTAGATAAAGTACCAAGAAAAGGCTGTAGGGATAGACAGTGAGTGCATCACTAGCAAGGAAGTTGTAGGAAATATCTCCACAGAGGCAGCCAGTCAAATTGAGCAGGAGCAAGCGTATATATTCTATATCATAAGGCTCCTCCTGTCCTATGAACAGAAAAAGTCAGAAAATTCTGTATATGTAATCACTGCCTAGGTAAATGGTGTGAGGGGTTTGGTTGTAGTTCAAAATCACGTTGTTGAGAACAAAATTACAAAAGCATCCACTTACACAAAGGGATGAAATGATTTAATTGCCTATACACTTCTGCTAGAAGTCAGATAATAAACGAGAGGAATTAGAATTGCTGATTTATGAGCATAAATTTGACTTGGTTGATATTACTGGGAAAACTCACATGATCAGAATGTAAAAATGAATAGTTACAACCCAACTCCGATGGCTCAAGGGGGCAAAAAAGAAAGGGTGTGGTACAGTCTCAAAATCTCATGACTTCTGCAAGTCTGGGCAAATCAGGCGCAAAAGATTTCGACTGCTGGTAGATCTGTGTTCTCACAAATAAGAGAGAAGGTGGTGAGCTATTTGGTGCCTGCTACACACCACCAAAACACCGTAAAAAAACAAGATGACCAGCTTCTTTAAAGACTTATTTATCATGTGTTGGTAAAAAAAGCTGTGTTAACATATGGGACTTCAATCTGAATGGCATATGCTGGTGTTCTCAGGCTACCAGCACTAAAAAGTCCTCGGAATTTAAAAAAATTACAGGCAGCCAATTTCCTAACTCAGCCCAGCTTGGGGTAGGCTGCCTAATGACAGAGAGAGAAGAACTGATCCCAGATGTAAAAAATTAATGGTTCCTTGAATGCCAATGATCACGACTCGATCATATTTGTTGTCAACATATAGAATCGAGTCCAAAGTAATGTGTGTGTTTATGGGGGTTCTAGTATGTACATTCACAAATGTAACTGCTGCTGAAAGAAAAACCCAACCAAACATTTTCACAATGCTGAAATAATTATGAGCAATATCAGCTACAGGGGAACCTTTTCACTGTAATCAGAAAAGTTTTAAGAATACATTCCTAGATTTCAAAGGCCACAATTCCACAACCAAGAAAGAAACTGACAGTATTTTAAAATTACCTTTAGTGTAAAAGTAGACATGGAATGAAAACACATTTATTTCAACACAAAGAACTAATGATATAAAGGAAAACTGATAATAACAATTATAAACCAAAAGCTAATAACTGTAGGAAAACGACAAAGGCAGCCAAAAATGGAAAAAGGAGAAATCAATGAGGAAAGGATATCTGGGGCTTTTAAAAGCATATTGAGAACAAAAATGTTGTCATCTGTTACTGGCAGAAAATAGTGAAAATGTAATAATAATGGGGAAAACATATAAGAATTCAATTAATACCTGTCTTCCATATTTGGGAAACAGATTTTATATGCATATTGTCTAAAAATAATGGATCACACTTCATCTCAGCAACGAGTCAAAGCGGTTTAAAACAGTAGCTGGAAAAGACAGCTACTTCGAAGTCAGTCAGTTGGTAAATGTGCATCAAGAGTTTTCAAGGAACGAGCATGGAAACTCTGCACCTGCAGGGACCCAATGGCACTCAGAATATTCCAGAGGACCAAAGCAAAGTGACATTTCTCCAGAATTTAAAAGAACTAGATGTGGACTGTCAGTTTGATCTTAGGTAAGGTAATGGGACAGTTGATCCAAAAATTACATATTACAATATGAAAGGAGCAAATACAAATATCTTGCAGCAGTGCAGGCGTGTGAGCAGCTTCTCCATACTGGTTTGACTCAGTAGGCAGAATGATATAAAACTAAACAAGGCACAAATTAAAATGGATTAAAACTGGCACCTTAGGTTTAAAAATGTAACTGTGAAGAGAGGTCTGAAAATTGAGTAGCAATAGCTTGAACTGGGCCAGCAGCACCAGTCCTTAGTCTCGTGCTATTTAACATTTAAAATCAATGATTGAAAAAAACCCAGAATAAAATCATTATTAATAAAGTCTGCAGGTGAGAGGGAGACTGCAGGAGAGCTGGATCAAAGAGCACACAAAGCACTCCGAACCACTGGGTAAACTGTAAAACAAACAATATCCATCTCAACAAACCACTGTCATCCCACCAGGAGCGGTGAGTGCCAACCACACCGTAAGACCAACACCCCTACCCCAAGCAGCACCAAAATGATGGTTATTACCAGCTGGTCATAAAATCGCTCTGCAGCCTGGTAGACACAAAACCCAGCACAGATTTTGGATAAAACGGAGAGGAGTTTCAAGGAAGAGTCGGGAAGTTCTCCTGCCTGTGCCTTTGGCAAGGGTGCAACTGCTACACGAACACATTCAAGTAGGAAATCGGTTAATTGTAAAGAATTCAAAAGAGAAACAAGAACGGTGAAAGCACTAGAAAACATACCTTATCATGAACAATTCACAGACCTCCACCCCTACAGCTTATCAAAGAAAAGGTGACGGAGGGTCTCGGTCACAGTTTGTGGTGACACAGGTCACAAAAAATAAATACCATGGGACACTTCCATCTGGGAGACATGGTTGTCGGAAGACCCAATGCTGGAAGCTGAAGCCGGAGAAAGTGCAAATTTTCACAGAGAGTTAATTTATCATTGGAACTATTTACCGAAGGGACTGTGGTGCATTTTACAGCACAGGAAAAAAATCTCAAAAACTGCAAATGCTTTGCGTTCCTAAAAAGTACAAGGTACTTGAAATGGGATAAATGCACTCAAAGACTTCTAACATGTCCCTCTCTCTTTCCACAGTTGATAATTCCTATCTCCTGACTTTCTTCTGGAGCCTTCCCCACGTTTCACACATAATATTTGCCAGAATATTTAGCTCCTCCCCCTCTATTTTACTTACCACCTTCTTCTCACCTAAAAGCTGCAAAACATATTTATGTGGTTGCTGCCATGTAGACTACCATTTATTTCACATGCCTGCAGCACTAATTTTCAGAGACAGATTTCACTTATTCCTGTTCTTCAGAATAAATGGTGAGAAATGGCTAATTTGCTACATCACAACATTTTAGGAGGTGAAGATGACGGAAAAAAACCCCACCAGCTGTCTGGAAATTTAGGATATAAATCCAGTCTTCTAATTATTAAGAGGCGTGTTTAAATGCAAGGAGAAGAGGTACCGCGGTGCTTAAATTTAAGCACATGCATATATTTTAGCAAAATCAGGGATTATAGAATTGGGGATGTGAGGGGTTACCACTCTTAATTACAAATGGCCATAATTTCCCAATTATTATTATTTTTTTAATAAACAGCTAACATCTATTTTGCATATATGTGATGAAGTAGCCTTTCATAGCTATCTTCTGGAAAACGGAATATAATCCATTTTCCCCTTTTCCCCACGTTCCGTTGATATTTTGTGCCAGACTCAAACTGACAGGATTTGTCAGCCACCAACTGGAGATGGTACCAGTTTCCAAATCAGGCTTTATGTGGGCCAAGCAGTGGTCTGAATCCTACTCTAAACAGCCCCCAAGTGAGGAGCCAGTATGATCATTCAGGGAAGTGATTTAATATATTGTCTTCCGGTAGCAAGTCAGACCCCGGGCAAGGAAACGCACTTAGAGGGAATTCGGTGTGAGGCAGAAATTGGGACGTTTGAGAGCGGTTTCCTCTCCGGGGAAGGAAAACCGGCGGCACAGAGGTGTCACTTCAAGCTTGAACAAGTTTCTAGCAGCAGAACTTGTCAGGAAACTGTCAGGCAGGAGCTGACAGCCGTAGATCAGGATACCTGGAAACAAAGCACCGAGCACGCTGGTTTTATAGGGAGAGGGAGAGGGTCTCCCAGTCATCTAATGCTCCCTTACCCTAATAACTGCATAATGAAAATAAATCTGAGTAAGTACTCAGGAATGCCCTTTTCCCCCGTGTCGTTACACTGAGCTGGAGCAACGCCAGGCCTGTTGTTTTTTTTGTTGTTGTTCTAAAAAGGTTTTGCTCTGCAACCAATTTCGTTTCGTTAAAACAAACAGAGAGGCACTTGCTATTGATCTCCCCATTAAACAGCCCTGGTAAACATTTTGACTAGCTCTGCAAACTTAATACAGATGTTCGTTCTCCGCAGATCGCTACCGACAGCTGATCCGGGCAGTTAATGCGTGTCCGTGGCCGGGGAAGACAACAGGACAGACCCGCAAAAATAAACAACTTTCTGGCAGGTAAGTGTTGTCTGTGCCAATGCAATTCCAATGTTCTCGGTGTGCGTGCCTTCACACCACGTGTGGGGAAACTGGGGACATTTCCACTTCGATATATAGCTGCTGCATGGAGTGGCATTAAGCATAAGACCCTCAGCTTGTGTTAGTCTACACCTAAAACCAGCTCTACACAAGGGACTAAATGTGTCAGGGCTCTGCTCAGCACAGGTTCAATTTCTGGAGGCGCCAGGAGTGGGGGATCCACAGGATTCCATGCTTTGACAACAGAAGAGGCTAAACCTGATTCGCGAGATGAAATAGAATAACATAAGAAATAAAAAAGGGCCTTTCTGTTTGCTCCCGAAGGTCGCTCACACCTGGTCTCGGCGCTGGGCCGCCGCAGCAAACCAGCCTCTCTCCGCCTGTTCTTATGCCGAAGTCGCCCTCTGCCCAGCTGACGTCGTTGGAGCCGAACTGATGGGCTTCTGGTGAAAAAAAGCTGAATTTGCAGATTCGGTTTTGGAAATGTTTCGATTCCTCAGCACGCCGTCTGCAGCAGGTGCCGCCTCGCTTCACCCCCACAGCTTCCTCACCCTTTGAGGCGACCATGACACCAGCGCCCAGGCGAGGCGGGAAGCCCGGCTGCCGAGGGGCTCGCTTCTCCCAGAACCGCCGTTTTCCCTCACTAAATACCAGGGATTAACAAAATCCCACCCACAAAGTTACCTGTGGCCATACCAGCCCAGGCTGGCTCCAACAGTAGCACTGCACCTCAAGGGAAGGGGGTTAAATGGGAGCAAAATGGCGCCTGGCAGCGAGGTGTGAGGGAAAGTGTGAGGGGGGAAATAGCGTGAGGCGGGAAATAGTGTGAGGGGGGAAGTAGCGTGGTAGCCCCGTAAGCCCTAAAAGCAGAGGAGGAGGTGGTGGTTCTCCAGAGCCAGGACAGAGATCACCACAGTGGGGCAGGGGGAAAGTGTGAGGAGGAAGGAGCAGCAGACAGGGGCCATTATGGGGAACAGGCAGCCCCCCGTTTCTCTTCCACCTGAGCCGCTCGGGACGGATTGTTGAGGGGGAAGAAATGAAGTTGAGCCTGGGAGAAAGTGCAGTTTCAGAGAGGGAAAGTGTTGTTTTAACTGGCTTTTCTTTCTCCCTATCCAAACCTATTACAATCAGCAATAAATTCATTTTCCCCAAGTCGAGTCTGTTTTGCCCGTGACACTAATTGGTAGCGGATCTCCCTGTCCCACAAGTTTTTCCATCTTATTTCCTCTGCTCTGTGGACCTTGGCCATACAACTGCTCCCCAGAGGTTCAGATCACCAGCAGCATCAAGGACAGACAGACAAGGTTTGGAAAGACCCAACTGCAGTAGCACCCAGATGACGACTGGAAAAAGGGTTGAAAATGGCAGACGAAAAATCACGGGCTCCATGAGAGCCAGAGAATAAACACCTCCCGTTCCCACTGAGCTTCACCCTTGGCCGGAGCCAGGAGCTCCATCTCAAAGGCAAGACCGGACCATTCGGCTGCCCAAGATCTCTCACCTCTGAGAGGATCGGCATCTCCAGGGTCTGGATGTTACCTGCTGGCACACCTGGACCAGAATTTGGGAAAGAAAAACGCAATCTGCCATACCTCCTAGACTAGGGCTCAGCACTCTCCCTCCAAAAAAACCCATGATGTTGGTTTCTTTGAGCTAATGACACACCAAGAAATTTAAATGTGGAGTAACAAATAGGAAGTGATGAAAAGTAAACACTTAAAAATAAATTTCCATATGCATGTTCTTGCTAAGATTCATAAACTTCCTGGACAAACAAATATTTGTAGAAACAACCAAAGATTATCTCAAAAATGAGAACTGGTTAAATAACCCCTTGCAAAGAAGTGAAGAGCAAAGCCCTACTCATAGAGGAATATATTTATGCATTTGTTTATTGCTCTGCAGCCAGCTTTGAACCCTACCCAGCAGGGGAGAGACTATATACCTTATGCCTATGGGCCTCGTAATGCTTCCAGTGGGCATGGAAAAACTTCAAAAAGAGTTTGGCATTCAGATCCAGTTTCTCTGCTTATCTGCTGCTAATCCAAACTCTCCCAACGTATCAAAAATGTTGAACCGGGCAGGAAACCACATGAGAACAGGTTTTCCTACAGGATTTCTGGCATTTCTACATTAGATTCCAGATGGAAACACCCATGAGAACAGCTTCTATCCTGGTATTTTTGGCACATTCAGCTCCAGTCCTATCCGGAAACCTGAATTGGGAAGGGAAAGAAAAAAAAAACCCAACACAAAACAAAAAGCATCACCCGTTTGCCCCAGTATTTCAGAACCTAAAGAAAGGTTTATCATTTGAGCTGGGTTTTATTATTAGGAAACAGGAGACATGTCTTGTCTTCAGTGGTTTGTCTGTCCTTACTCCCAGTGACATGCATCCCTAAAAAGAAATACCAGAGTATTCGACAAGCAAAACTAGATATGACCACCCACCTCAAAATAAGCATGGATACTACCCCCACAAAACTGGACTCCACTCAAATTTACTTTCCTCCTTTCTATGCACAAAGGATGTCAGATACTAAAAAAAAATAAAAGCATTCATTGAAACTTCTGAAATAAAGGATTTCAAAGGAGTTACACGTAGTTAAAACTGAATTCAGGCTTTTGGCCAGTCGGGGCAGATTTCTCTAAAAGGCGAATGAATTCACCGCATTTCCTGCAGTCCGTTTTTATTCATTTATTGAGTTTTGCAGCCGCTCCAGGTTAGCAGCCGCTTCCAAAGACAATAACTTCAGCAATAACAACTTCGAGCAGAACCTTTCGAATATTGTATTCAGCCCTGCTCTGTGATTTTATTTTATTTTTTTTTTTAATCGAGGGGTTATTTAATATCAGCCTTTTTCTTATTCCTTTGTTGTCACTGAAAGCACACGTGTTTTGTTCTCGACACTGTCCGACTCTTTCTCTCTGACCTCCCAGCCCTGCTCTTCGCTTTTTCCACTGCTGCCCACACTGGGAGAAAACAGAAACAACATCCCAGACTGCAACACCACTTGGTTCATTAAAAGCTCACCTCAATATCCTAACCCTCCTGTGATTTTAAGGTGAATGCTGTATAAATCTACGGCAAAGGAACTGAAGGAAAACAAAAAAACAACAAAACACAACCATGCTGCTTTGACTCAAATAGCCCATTTAAAGCTGCGTCCAGAGGTCTCAAACCCCCCAAATTATCCAGAATCTCTTTTCTTAAAGCCCTGTGGATACGTGTTCATGTACTGCCGAATTTGGCCACCTTTGTACCTTACTGCGTGAGTAATGTTATTGAAGAAGGTGGGACTATTTAACAAGGGATAAGGAAGCAGCCCCAGACCCTTCTTGCTCCCCAGCCACTGACTGGGCTGAGCTGAGATGGTACCTTTGACCCGCTCTTCAAATACAGAGGATTTCCTGGTGTTTACATTTTTAAACTTTTGTTTTGTTTTGTTTCCCTGAAGAAATGCTGCCGCATCTACTCACATGTACATCAGTTCCCTCTACTGGCAGCATTAATTAAGCTGTTCCTTTAATTTGCCAGGTAGACGGTGCGTTTGGAAAGGACGATGTGCTCCGCGCGGTGGGAACGCGCGGGGCCGTTACCTGTGGGGTGTTCTGCTCGTGCAAAAAGATACAGCAGAAACATCAGTGTGCTGGTTCTTACAGTGCACCAGTTATTCTCTCTGGCTTTCTAACACTCACTTTTCATGCTATGGTCCAGGGCAAATATTTAACATTATCTTAACATATTTTTGTCCCTAACTGTGGCAGTGAGGGAGCTGAAGAGCAATGATTCCTGAAGCAGCTCACATCAACCCTTTGTGGCCAGGGGATGCTGTTTCAAAACACACTTAAAATAATTTGCCCATTCCTTTATCATTTTTTTTTCTTTGCTCTAATTAAAGCAGATTGACTTTGTCCTGCCACAAATAGGGTTTTTCTCCTGTGATATCTGGCCAGAGGAAGAAGTAATTCCCTATATTTGAGTACTTGAGGAAAACACAGAATGAAAGAGAAACACTTGTCATTAAAACAAAAAACCCCAGACAAACAAACAAACAAACCCAAAACAAATAAACAAAACCCAAACCAACAAAAAAAACCAAAACAAACCCAAACACACACACTCAAAAAACCAAACACACACACCAAAACCAAACCAAACCACCCCAAATACCAAACAAGAACGACTACCCTAAATAGAACAAGATGGAAAATTTCCCCTTTGGACCCAAACCATCAGTATTTTAAGTCTTTCAATTTTCTCAGCAAATGGTGGGCAGTGCTATTTCATAGTTCTCTCCAGTTTTTCCAGTACCAATGTTTGGGATTTAAAACCATTGCTTTAAATCTCCACTTAGGACCAAACCAAGCAAACCTGAACAGATATAGCGACCAATAAAACCATTCCTGGAAATGGCGCTTTTCTAGTGCAAGCAGAAGTGGAAAAACACCACAGAAATTCGTAGATAAAATAACAACAGCCTATATACACCTGAACGCAAACGTGGGGCATGAATTTAAAGACCTATTCAGCACCTCAGTGTAAATGAGCCTCTCACTTCTAACTGGCATGGAAAAGATGCCCTCAATGCCCAGAGTTTCATGGAATTTTCATCAAGTGGCCTTATTGGGGATTTTTTATTTTTATTTTTTTTTTTAATCTAGGTGGCGTTTCTAAAACATATCGTACAAAAATGTTGTATTTGACCCCAGTGTTCCGATTAAATGCATTAAAGGACTAGCAGTCATATTTAGAGGAGGAAAAAAAAAAAAATCATTCTTGCTGCATGACTTCCTGTTTGACGAATAAAATTGTTTAGTTTTGGTTCTTCCAGGAGCTTTTACAGACTGATCAAGTGTCAAGACATGGCAGTTGACTCAAAGGTAACATAGATATCATCTTATAATATCTTTAGGACCCGAATAAAATCTTGAGATACTTTGAAACTACGAGAGTATAATGAAAATACATTTATTTCTTTGTATTATCTTTTGTAATGGGGAGCTTTACATGTCCTTTCTAGCAACTATGATGCACACTGTACTATCAAGGCATTTTTAGGGACCATTTACCTGAATACAATTTGTGTGTAAGGTGTCTGAGAGCCAACCTGAATTTGTGCTTCCTGGCCCTTGTAATAAGTGAATAGATGTTTTTATGTCTTTTTTTTCCCCCCCATCAAAATAAATGTCAGAAAGTTCCTTGATTGTTCAATAAAGGAGAAAAACATCCTTTTTCAAAGGAAAAAAATGGCTATGGGCTACGTTTTGGTGTTGCTGGAAGTTCTGCCGAGCCCTCCAGCTCCAGGAGCGATTTGTGCAAGGACACGTCCCAAAATTTGTCCCCACGATGGGGAGGGCTCGTTCCCCACCTGGTTTTGGTTGCCCACTGAACCGGAGCAAGTCCTTGAGGTGGCAGAGTGGTGTTTGCAAAGCGTGTTGGGACCCTGCTGCAGAAACAGCGTTTTTGGGGAGAACGTCCCTGCCTTCTAGAAAAAAACAAATGTGGTTGTGGTAATTTGCCTAAATCATGCTTTTCAGAAGTGCTGGGCTGGGATTTTTAGACATCACCCAGGCCCATCTGGATTCCCGGCCAGGCCAGGTACATGGCATAAATAGCCCAAATTCAGCTTATCTTGGGCATTATTAGATTAGCTCCTGTATACATATAAAATGATGAAATATTCTTGTAAGAAAAATGAACTATTTTAAGATAACAGCCTTCCCAAACTATGATATCAATTCCTGCTTCCTTGCCATGACGAGCGGCTGAGGTGATGTCTAACATGTGTCTACCCCAGGCAATATCTTTTTGATATCACGCAGTGGAAATGGCAGGATCTGGCTCTTCAGTGACCATGACATCCAAAAATGGGATGCAGGAATTCACCTCTCTTTCACAGGTTAAATGAATATTCTGCGAGTATCGATTGTTCGCTTCTTCCAGTGGAAGATGAATGTGATCGGCATCGATAATCAGAGGAAAATATCATCTACATACCTCTCATATGCAGATGGTGGCCGTTCAATACCAGTCGGCTGCGCGGCTTCCTGGTGTGACAGGAAAATATCTGCAGCAATTGAGGATTAACAGAGGCCATTGCTACATCAGTGTTTTGTTTGTAATAGTTTCCATTCTATCAGAAATAACCGGTTGCACATTTCTGTGTCTGACATTAAAATTCACCATTGAAATCTCGCTTGGTAATAATAAAGCCCTTGCAAGAGTCTCTACAAACACACTAGACTCCAAATTAAAGAGCAAGTGTATTGTTAGGGTTTGCATGGATCTTTTCTGAATTAGTGCTAGGTGAACAATAAATAAAATTCCAGGAGAAGTTCCCCAAGCTGATATGCATTCAAGGTATTATCTTTGCTCTGTACTGTATGCGCTTCTGGGTGAAAAAATTCTAATTGCACTTCCATTCAAAAATCAACCGTGGGAATAAGGAATCATGCTCATTTTATGCACAGCAGCCTGAAGGCCTTATCCTTAAAACAAATTACAGCGCCTCCTATGCAACTCACACTCTGAAGCTAATTCTAACCCTAGAGCAAAACTCCAAAATTAAACTTTAATCTGTGATCTAAACAATGTTGTGTTTGTGATCAATCTTGGTGGGGTGGATTTTAATATATATATGCGTGTGTGTGTGTGTGCATGTGTGTGCGTGTGTGAATGTATAAAAATATAAAACGTTAAGGTAATTGTTACCGCAGATGAAGACAGAACATTAAACACTCTGCTCGGGAAGACAGAGATAAAATACATCGAGCGAAGGCAGAGAATAAAGCTGTTCAGCCCACACTCCTATATGTAACCGAGTCCTGGACTTGCAACCAGCGAAAGCTTAAATTCCACCACATGGATCATATTTACTACGTTCTGCCAAAGAAATCGGCAGGCTGCCATGCCATTAAAGCAATTACTCTTACCCTCTCAGATACGGAGAAATGAGATTCTGCTCCTCGAAATGCTGCTCTGAGCGAAGGAGGGGACGGGGAAGGGGGAGGACGAGCAAGAGAGGCGGAAAAGCACCGATTCCTCCCCGACAGGCAGATCCCCGCCCCGGCGCGGGCAAAGCTTTGGGCCGGCGAGAGTTAACCGAGTTGGAAGCGTCTGGTCTGTTCTCTCCCCAACTTGGTGCAGTGACTCTGCATCCTGCAGGAACCTGCTCAGATGCTCTGATAAGTCAGACAGAATTCATGGGAGATTACCACACAGCTCCTGCCAAGCTGTGCTGCGGCGCGGGTAATAGATATGCTCCAGTACTAAATCCTAAAAGGCCCTGCTACATCTGTCAAGCATGCCCTGGAAAAGCACCCTCAGTTCAGATGTTATCACTGCTCTGCCTGCATCAGAAGATTTAGTGTCCACCCTGGAGGTTGCTTTTGCCGCACAGTTTTCAGGGGCAAAACAACAAGGAAGAAAGATGAGAGGGGAGGAAAGAAAAAAAAAAAAAAAAAAAGGCAAATTATTCTTGCTTAAAGCAAAAGGAATAAAGTGATGTGCTTGCAGACTAGTTCAGCTTCTCACCCCTCATCCAGAAGGTCCCAAATCCCACATTAAGATGGTACTGATGTTCTAAGCTGATTAGCTCGGACGTGCTCGGCCCCCCGGCCCGTGACACCGTGAAGATGATCTTCTGTGGAGCGGCTCTTTCCCAAGGAAAGCTGAACAACAAACCCAGCGGGGGGCACAGGCCGTGGACAGGAGATGCCCGCCTTTGATAATTAACTTTAAAACCGGTTCTAGGGAAGCCACTCCGACGTAAACTGAACGCTGCAGAGCACTGTTTACGAAACGATTGCTGCTCCTCCTCCCATTAACCACGTCAGCGGGGATTTGGTAAAAAATGGTTCTAATGTTATTTATCGTTTTATGCCAAATGGAAAAATATGAATATAATGTATGCTTATGTAATACGTATAAAATAACGGAGACACCCCAAAAAACAACAGCCTTGGGAACAACTACTTAATATACTCCAAAACAGAGCCATGCATTTTAACCATCTGTCTCCTTATTCAAATCTGCAGGAAATATCAAAGTACGGCAGCGACTCCTTTTTCACTAGGTGCACTCCCCGAGTTCAAGGGAGGAAGGCTACAATTTCCTGACCCGGCATATTGCATCTTAAACTTCTGTTTCCTGGAGCCGATTTTAAGGACAGATAAGCTCCAGCTATCGAAATGTCAAGCAGAAGAGCCCCAGGCTGGCGTGTCTGGAGCTCTGCGCCGTGGTAGAGGCTGGAGCAAGACGGGGAGAACGGGTCAGAACAGGGAAAGTCCGTGCGGGACGGACACAACGTGCAACGGGGACCATGGCAGAAAGCTGGAGTTAACCTTAGTGCGATGGAAGATTCCTCCTCCTCTGGGCTTGCTGCTACCCACTGCTTGGGAAAAAAGAGATCAGAAGAGCGAGGCAGAGCGCAGGAAGGTCAGGAGGAGGGAGGATTTGAGGTGGGCAGTGCAAAGGTTGGGGAAGGAGCCCTGGGCTTCAGGACGGCTGTTGGAGAGAACAAAAGGTGAACCCCAAAATGTGCCCATCCGGCAGAACAAGGAGCAGCTGCGGACGGGGCAGCCCTGAAGGTGCCACAGAGGAGCACAGTGTGTGTTCACAGCCACGGCGACAAAACGCAAAAACAAGCTCTTTCTCCAAAACAGTAGTTTCTTAGTAAATAAACAGACATTTCTGGGAAAACTGCACTCCTAGCGACTCGGTCATCTGTCACGGCGTTTGGATACTTGTTCAAATCCATTAAAGACCTGTCACGGTATAAAGTCCTTGCCACCAAACACCTGCCATAACCCACGTGAACAACGTTGTGCGATGCCTGAAGTATCCGGCTGCTCACGTGAGCCCCATCCCAAATGGGACGGCATCAATCTGGGTGGCTTGGGGGGGTCCATGGACCCCACTTGTGTCTTCAGAGGGGAATTCTGTGTCCTGGCCGCTGTCAGAGGCAGCACATTTCACAAGCGCTGGATTTACATAAAAGAACAACAACAACAACAAGATCTTATCACGTGTACCTTGAACTAACCTTGCGTGGATCCTGCCTCGCTGGGTTATTCCAAATAAACACGCAAGAGGGATGCGGGCTGAGTTGCAATGGCCAGTGCCCTCCAGGTAGCAGAATTATGCCCTTCAAATGGAAAAGACACTGGCGAAATAACGCTTCTCTCTACAACAGGCTTGCACGTGTGTATTTTTTCCCTGGATCTCGGTAAATATAAAGATAAAAGGTATTTATGTGTCCAAGACACTCGGACGCTGCAGGTTCACCACAGTTGTGAAAAATGGCCTGACTCTGCTCCGGACACTGCCTTTACAAAGGGAGCTCGGTCCTAATTTTAACTACGGTTTGTAGTGATTCCGAACTATTTTTAATGCAGAACTGAAGATATATAGATAATTTTATGTTGGCAAAAAGGATTTTCTCATTAAGACATCAACCAGAGAGCTTAATATACATTTCACTGAAAGAAGACGCTGCCAAAGCATCCTTCCCCCACAAAATCGTGTATTTCATGAGCAAGACGTTTTAATTCAATGGGCTGAGTTTGAGGCTCTTCCTTGCAAAACAATACCTTGTTGAAGCTACACTATATCCTGCCCGCCATCTCTAATAATTTTGGTCTGTAAAGCTTCAGAATTTGTTACAATAAAACCCCTTTTGCCATGTGAAAATTCCCAAGATTTGTCCTTGAAACACCCTCATCAAAGGAAAAAAAAAAGGGAAAAATCCAGCATAATTTAAGGGGAACTTGAAAATGTGTGTGTAGTCTAGAAACATTTTTACCTAATTGAGCGCATTACAAATGATATAATAAAATGAAGACAACTAAAAAGACAGAACAGCACTAAACAATGCAGTGGCTAAAGCATTCTTCACTGATTTCTGCATTTTTGCTATATTTGATGCAGACATAAATCTTAGAATAGTTTTTAAAAAGGACTTTGATTCTGACCTTCTACTGTCAAAAGCAGCTACTGTCAAGAATAATCTAAAACAGCTTCATAAGGGATGTTTTAACTGATTAATCTCTGAAGGTCACACAATCTGTTTAGACTATAACATCGGTGCCACTTGCAGAATATCTAAAGTTGTCAGGTCCTAGTAAGCTCACTGTGGGAAACTGAGATCCCCAGGGTGGTTATAAATAATTAGCACAGTTAAAAGTTCAGTTACTTTAGGTAGTTTAACATTTCCGTGTCTTCCAACGACGAAC
>VWYH01010262.1:72500-107500 GCA_013399365.1 Pampusana beccarii
CCAATGGAAAACAAAGTGGAGGAGAAGCTGGTCCTCAGTCAGTGGGTCTCCTCCACAATTTTCGCTCCTGACACTGCAGATACAGGGACACTGCTGATGTCTTTTGGTTGTTCTTACAGTGTCTTCAATACCAGGGCTCCCTGTTTCAGTCTAATATTAAATTAATTATCAACTTGCCTGTTATCTTGTTTGGAACACACCAAAGTGTACATCAGGATTAGGTATTTCTCAGTTGTTACAGGGAATCGGCCCCTGATCTGTAATGCTGTTCCACAAGGGAGTGAACAGTTCCCAGCGAATTCTGTATTTGGAGAGTTGAGCCCAACTCCCAGCCCTGTATTGTCTACGAACAGACAGGAAGACGGAGTGGATGAGAATGCCGAGGTTATCGAGCCCATTTCCTAACTATCACGTAAATGATAATATCCCTTCCACGTGCTGATCTAACGTTATCTCTGAACACGCTACAGTTCTTGTCCCCATTACTCCTACTGGAAGCCTTTTCCAAAAACTCCTCCATCCGATAGCCGGGAATCTTTTTCCAATTTCATATCTATATTCCATCAAGACCAGGTTATAGCTGATTTCTTTTGTGTCAACATTGCACTTGCACTTCGAAACTGTCCCAATGCATTTATCAACAGCAATCGCACCCCTTCTCTGCCTCCGTTTCGATACGCTAAATCTCCTTTTGTCTTCTCTCATAACACATTTTCCCAGTCCTCTTTCATCCCACCAGTGCTTCCCTGCACTACTCCAGTTTAAATTCATCTTCCCATCTCTGTTAAAATATTGCACCTGATGCATCTTAGGGACCTTTCTCCTGTTTCTCTGATGGCTGAGAGCCATCCTTTCATCCCTGTCTACCGCTGCCAGTGAAGTCACATCTTGACAGAAGTTCTTCTTATTTCCTACGTGTGTGTCCTGGTGCTTTTTCTTATTAAATTGCACGTCACGACTCCCATTCCAACCCCCAAGGCCACCCACTTTCTTTCCTGCACATTCACGTTCTCCTTTTTCACTGGCAACGTCTCCAAACTTTGTCAACTCCAACATTTCATTAGCTCGCACCTAATTTATGCTCCAAGGTCATTAATGAAAATGTTAAATAAGATGAGTCAGACTGATCCTTGATGAACTCTGCTAATGAGCCCTTCTCCTGCCCTGTGCTTCCCCTTTCGCAGCCCGTCGCCGTCTCCCCTTTTCGCCATTCCTCACCGCTCTCACACCAACCTCCAGCTCTTCCCGCTTAACCAGATGTTTCCCATGTGGCACTTTATCAAGCGGTGTCCGGACGGATCAGATCTCCCGCATTCCCTTTGTCCGAGGATTTTTTTTTACCAAGGAGAGATGTCAGCTTCTTCTGGTGTGATCTACGCTTTATAAACCCAGCTCAAATTGATCCCACTCACCATAACCTTCCCGTGCCTTTCTCAATAACATGTCCCTAAGCCTTATGATAATAGTGAAGTTGCATCAAGAAGCCTTCAGGGCCCTGGATTTCTCTTCCAGGCCCAAACCATATATATATATATATATATTTGGTTTTCAGTTCCACGCTACGTCACCTGTTTGATATGCCTATTAAAATATATTTTGCTGTCACTTCATACTTTTAGCACATCCAGAAGACTGGGGGAGCCCCATTTCTCACAGAAGCACGTGCCTTTCCCAGTTACTCGCTGAACGCTTTCATTCAACACATTTTAACCCAGAAATTACTCATTCACTGTGATTATTCGTTCGAGGATTCGATATCTAAGCTTTATCATTCAAGCACTGTAATAAGTAAACCTACGCCAAACCACATGGTATTACTTCCCGAATCATTATTGTGCTCTCAGATTGGATGCCCTGACATTAGTGAGCTCCACCTGAAACTGCTTTATTTACTCTGTTACAAATGAGTTTAAGATACTGATTAACAAATTTGTGTTTGAAAGCCTGAAAATTATGTCCTAGGAATACTCAGACTTAAAATACAACCATTTGGGTTCCTTCCTGAATATTAACTTGTGTATTTGATGCTATTAAATATACTCCAAAAATCAACATAAACCAGAAAGGTAAGAGCCACTACGGAAAACACTTTTCATGTTCTCTGTGCCACTTGCGCTTCCTTACAAAGCAAAGCGCTTGTGTCGTGCACGGCAGCTCATGTAAGGACAGGGACAGGAGCTTTGCATGCGCATTTCATCAGGATTAGGACTGCTGCACCACATATAGAAATGTGTGGCAAGTGCATTATCAAAATTATAACTGTATTTTAATCACGGCGTAACCACCTCACAGAACGCCCCTCTACGAGGCAGGCAAACCCAATAACGCTCAAGCCTGAATCTGAATTTTGAGCCCTCCGTGAGTGTTTGAGTGGGTTCAAAATTAAGTAAAATGAGTTTATCTATCCCTATTTCTGTAATAATACTTAGCACTTAGCACTTTTCATCTTCAAAGCACTTTACAAACATTAACTAATTAACTATTAATTGGTAAATTTGAAAAGGTTGATAGGTGAGGTGAGTTTCGGATAAGACCCAGCAATGCGGATGTTTAGTTTATCTGTGAATTACTTAATCATTAGTGAATCATAGAAATTAGAAATGAAAAAGACCTATAGGGTCACCCTGTCCAGCCTGCTGCCATTACAGGATTTTCCCTTACAATATATTCTCAAGTGCTTTGTCTAGTTTAATTAGAAATTATCCAAGCAATGGGGCTTCCACCATTTCCCTCAGGATATTCCTCCTTAGTCTAACGTATCTTTCTGCTAAGAGGTTGGAACATTCAACGTAAGTTTTTCTTTGCCATTTCATCCCATCCTTTCTACACACGCCCTCTCAGACCGTTTTGAACAATTCCGACGCAGTTCGATTACATGCATGGTGTTTCCCTTTGCTCCTCCCTGGGTCGGTCTGGCCCAGAGCCACCAGATACGGGAAATTCTCTATTCCTGAAGAGGGAAAAGCTAGCTTTTGTTGCCACTGGAGGCTAATTCCATAGTCTAGATTAAACCACCTCAACCCCCTTTGGAAGGTGGATTCCCACGTACCCTGAGAGCTCAGGTGTCAGCCTGGGCAAATCTCTCCCCAAGTAAAACCAGCATTACTCCTTCTCCGTATAGTTTATGCAGACTATAAGCTCCTCAGAGCACCCAAATGATTCTCCTTTCATTGTCCCTGAAGCCCAGGCGGCCAACACACGGCTCTTCAGCCCGGTCTAGTACTGAGCCTAAGTGGCTGCTTCTTTCTGCTCAGAGAAGCAAAATCATTGCTTTCAACCAAGAAGGTAATGCTAAAGGAGCTTGTTGCCAGGACAAATGTTGCTGTGAATTAAAGCAGAGCTAAGGAATTAGACAGAAGGTGTGGAAGGATGCTATTAATAATATATAGGCATGGTACCAAAAGGTCTAAACCAAAATGATGTAATGAAAAAAATCACCGCACCTCATCGTTTCTTCACATCCTTGGCAACACCCAGGATTCATGGGTTCTTCTGCTACCTCTGGCAGTAGAAATGTTCTAATTTCTCTCTGGAAATCCCATTTTCCTGTCTGTCTCCTCCTAAAGGCCATTTGCTTGCTTCTCCAAATCCTGGACCAACACTGCTTTGGCTTCACGGCTGCCCTACATCTTACACACTCATTTTGCCAGGGCCAGTCAGCTGGATCTGGGTACGCTCCCAATCCCACATAACCCAGTTTTGCCCAACATCACAAGCTTCCTACATCGCATCATCTATTTTCCATGCTTGGGAATCACAGAAAGATGTGAGATATGACCACATCAATTGGTCTATTTAAAACTGTTGTTCAACTGTTCTAGATCCCTGAAATAGCATCACGGGTCTTTGCCAAAGACAAACAGACCAGCTAGCTTGGCCAGATGATCCATACCATATAAGAAAACGATGATTTGAATTTGGGACCGTTTTTTTCCTGTTTGCTAATGTGGAATCTTTCCGGTGAAAATCTAAATAAACTCCAGCTATATAATGAACAAAGACAAACATCTGTGTGATTTCCCATCAGGCTATGATAACAGATCACTTCTGGCCAGTTTACTGCAACAAAAATAAAGCCGAGTATTTAAAGTTCTGAAAATAAACAAACAGAAGTAGATATACTTGACCTGAGACGCTCGGATGAGAAGCCAGGTCAGGCTGTTTTAATTTGTTACGACCCAACAAAAGCTGATGAAAGCTTTTACAAGATTGCGCTGAGGTCCCCATCTCCCGTAGTGCCCGGACCAGCCGCGGTAGCTCCGAGCCAGCCTGATCTGATGGGCAAAGGGATGAAAACACGAATCGAGACTCTTGAGAAGGCGCCAACCCCTCCAGCAAAGACGGAGAAAAAGGAAAACCTAAAACTGCTTCCTCAAAGGACTTTGAAAGTTCCCCCACACGTGCTGCAAGTTGCCTTTTTCCTCCACCAGTGGCTGTAACAGCACCGTTAATAATTCCAAAAGTCTGCAACAACTTGAATCCAAACTTTGAAGGCTCTTTTTGCTCTGAACGAGATATGCTTTCAGTCCAGTAGAAAAAAAAATAAAATAAAAAACCCCTGTGAGTTCTTCTACAAAATCAGCCAGTTTATTTTATTATAATGACATGAAAAACAGCACAAGTTTGAAGATGTATCAGCAATTGTTGTGAACATTTTGTAGTCCCCGATTCGGTATTTACCTGGAGGGACAACATTTGCTTTATACAAGTCGTCATCTGCCTATCATTTTTCCAGCTTCTGGTACTTAAAAAGTAGTCAATTTGACTTTTATTTTTCAAATTATAGGAGAAAATAAATGTTCTCCTTTCTTGTGCACCGTAGAAAGACATAGCTAACAGTATTAAATACAGACAATTTAATTGCAAGCTATTAGCATTTTTATCTCATTTCTTAAATTGAAGGGAAACTATCTTGGAAAAAAAAAATATGAAAGAGACTAAACACATATCGAAATAAAAGTTTGGTGCTTCTCTGCCAAAAAATTCTCTCTCACACCAGGGGTGGGATTTTATAAAGCAGTTAATGATGTCTGGGTGCTTTGTTGGAAAGGTCGTTTCAGAAAGGGTTTACACAGCCCACCTGAAAATGCTGCTGCTGCCAATGCCACCAAATCCAGTGGTTCCTTATCTGCACAAGAAATCTCATTATCCTCATAAGCCAAAATAGTTTAATGGCGTTTTAGCCAAATGTGAGTACAGGTGGCAGAGCCTGGCTGCGTTTTTCGAAACTGGTAACAGGGATAAAATTACATTCATGTATAATTAATACACGCTCAGTCATTTTTAAGGAAAGATATTTTTCAGGCAGACATTCCAAGGGCTGAGGTTTGATTTTCACTGGTGCTAAAACATTTCCCAGAGATGTGTGTGTGAGCACACGTGCTTGTGTGAGGGAGAGAGAACTTACACATTGCTCAAGATCAGAAAAAAAACCCAACCTCCTTAAATGTCACTATATACACCTAAATAATATAATTTGACAAGTTGCCAAAAGCCCCCCAAACAGAACCTACCAGCCCACCAAAGCATGTAGCACACAGGATTATTTTAGGGGTTGCTCTCCCGGCCGTTCGACGCTCACACGGACCCATCCCCTCTCAAACCCCAACTTCTCAATTGGTCGGGTCATGTGTAGATGGAACGAGCCCCTATCAGACTCTTCGTGTCCCCTTCGCAAGGCCCAGCTCCCTTTTGGGCACCACCAGAAGGGACCACGGGGCCCAGGAGGTGGAGGGACTGCTCACCCAGCGCATCCTCGCCTGGTCGCTTCTATCAGTGGACGGGACCAACTCCCTACATTTATTATTATTATTTTTTTTTTTCCTCCCCTGAAAATCAAAAAGCGGCTCATGAGTTGGTCGAGAGCCAGCAAAAATGAATAGTAATGAGCCAATTTCAATAGAAATAGGCTCATTACCATGCCAGCGGCTGATAAAACCAAATGCTCTCAATTCTCTCCAGCAAACGAGGTGCTGGAGGCAGTGTCCACCCTCCTGCCTGCAGGAAATAACTCACCATTTCAAAATTAAAAGAATGAAAATACAAGTTGGAGTTTATTCCTATGTTCGTACCTCCGTCCCCCTGCAGGGCTGTTTCTAACTAGCTGCCAAAAAAGCTCAGATACTGCTCAGAGTCTTTTTCTTGAAAAGAGGAAAAAAAAACTAAAAAAAAAAAAATCTGTACATTGTTCACTCCCTGAATGGTAATGGGGAATCCTGTGTAAACTCCAGCAAAAGAGATGGTCTAAGGAGCTTCTTTGAATTCAGCACATTTCTCTGTGCACAACAGGAGGCTACAGGTATTCTTCAGAGTGTCAGAAACCTACTTGCAATTTCTCAATCGGAGAAAAAAATGAAATAAATAAAGGAAGAAATAAAAACCCACAAAGCCACCCCAACCCTAAACCAAAACCCTAACCAAGCAAACAAACCTCTCAAGCCAAAAACTCTAAACTTAAACCCTAAGCCAAGCAAAACCATAAACTTCTCCGTCCTTAAAACCACCACAAAATGACAAGAAGATGTTGACGAATGAATTAAGATGATTCAAAGAGAAAAAAGAATACGGAAAAATTATTTCCCACGCTATCGATTTCTCCAGGCGCCGCCTGCCAGCAGCAGGACATGGGGAGCACTACAAAGCCTGGCTTACTCCGAAGAGCTAAAATCATTCTGGTTTTGCCCCAAAAGGGATTTGGACCCAGGAGCTATGGCTGGAGGGGGTGTCCCAGCTGGCAGAGAGCACCCAGAACACGGCATTTGGGCTCCGGAGGAGGGACAGACAGACGGACACCAGGCCACAGAGTGCATCCCCAGTGAAAATTAGTGTAATCCCCCCATTTCCTTCCCAGACTTCACAGGGGAAGAGACCAAAGCCAAATTCCAGGAGAAAGAACTCAAAACTGCGGTAAACTGAGTATAAACACCTCCTGCCAGAGACGTTTCTATAGCCGAGCAATTAGCAAGGGCAGGGGTTTTTTAACCAGCCTCTAACATCACCTGCCTGCACGGCTTTCTCTCCTTTTCATTTCCCAGCGCAGGCTCAATATTTGGTAGAAATCCCCATTTCCAAACCTCCCTCCCCCGGGCAGACACAGCCGCCCCCAGCCAAGGCGCCCTGACTCTCCCCTTGGCCAAGCCAGTAATATTTAGCCTTCAAAAAAGAAAAAAAAAAATTATTTTCCCTTCTGCCATAAAATCTTGCAATGTTTTCCCGAGAATTTTAACCCTGCCAGCCATTGGAGCCCTGGAAGGAGAAGGCGGCTGAGCAGAGTCCATCATCTGTAAACTCGCCGTGCGTAGTCAGGGGGTCTGGGGGGCTTTCTGCGGCACTGAAATAGAGCCTTTTAACACTGAACGGTGCAAATTGTCCACTGGGGACAACTTCAAATGTCTCTACAATGCATATTTCGCAGCACTTACTGGCTGGCTCCGGCTGAGCTGCTACTACTTATTTAGGAGCCTACAAAAACTATTTTATAGATTTTTGTTTTGCTAGAGTAAATATTAAGTTTTAAATACATTAAGAAAAATCAGGGCAGGAAGAGAAAGGGATTAAATAAACCTTTCCGAGAGACTATTTACTTTGTATTTGTATTTTTTTTTTAACAAACTCCTTTCCCCGAGGTCAAAACACTGACATTTTGGTACACACAGACTTTAAAAATGAGAACGGTCTCTCTCACACACGCGCTTGCTCAAGGCAGCTCCTCTTGTTAATACTAAACTTTTTCTATCTGGTTATGACACTGGCTGATATAATAAAGTGGTGATAGTCTTATTATTCAAGCGCTGCTCTGATAAATTATCTACACTAATCCTGGAGCCAAAGTTGTCTGGTTCCAGCTGGTGTTGCTTGGATCTGTCTTAAGTCATTAGGAATCAGTGGAAAACTCTTTTTCAGAGTCCAGACCTGACCCTTTCTTGTCCCCAGAACATCTATGTGCGTGTGTGCCAGTGCGCTCACACGTGTACAAAAGATGCCCTCGTTGCTCATTTGCTCCAATTAAGGTTTATTTCGAATATTTTGGTTTGTGGGGTGTTTCTCCCCCTTAATCTCTTCCCTTCCCTTTATCTGTGGAAGGTAACGCACCGTAACTCAGCATCACCCACAGAACAACTCTTCAAAGACGGGAAGAAAAGCAAGCTGCAGCTAATTCAGGCAGAGATACACTTGTTTAGCAGCGGGATTTTGAAGCTAAGTCTCTCCGTGCACTGACAGGAATGATAACGCAGCCCAAACTTTCCCCAGACCCCCTCTGCAGTCCTTCCCACCACCTGTACTCGTACACACACCTCCAATGTGCTCCTACAAAGAGGTTTTCTCCTGGCACCGCCTGGTGCGGATGTCCATTTGGAGTTGATGGAGCCCGTGGTACCAGAGGGTTGGTCCCATGTGGGTTTAGGTGCCACCGTTCAACCTCCACATTCACATTTTATTCCGTCTTGCAAAGACGGAGTCTGAAAAGACCCCAGAGATCACCTAACTCACCTCCCTGCCGACACGGGGCTGTTGCCCTACAATTCATTTCTCAGCAGATCACCCAGTCTGGTTTCAAATGTCCCCCTGTTACAGTTTAGTCAAACTCTAGTCACTGAGTTCAGTTCAAGGCTAAATGGATGAAACCCTATGGCCCATACACAAAGTCAGGCTGGGTGATCAAAGTGTCCCTCCTGAGCTTCAAATCTGAGAGTGCGCAAAGCAAAGGAACCTCCACCACTTCATCCCAGCAACAACTCAGCAACCTCAGGCATCCCTCCATCAGGGCATTTTCTTCTCAATATTTGGTAATTTCATCCAGTTCTCTATAATTTACCCTCAATTTCTTTCCTTCTTTGCACTCCCCAGTCACACTGCACCCACATCTTTTCTTCATCAACCAGCCCCTTCAGCTCCCAACACCATCCGCACACATTCTCAACATGTTTGGGCTCTTTCTTTGCTGACAAATCCCTGTGCAAACTCCCATCACCCCAGGAAGATCTCAAGGCTTCACCGGAGGCTCCAACTATATCCTAGTGGCTGCGAGATTTTTCCACGTTAAATCTCTTATTGTCATTTAACTCATGTTTCTCATCTTTCAGTTCTCCCTGTATCATTCCGTATTTGCAGCTCCTCCCCATTTGATATCATCTGCAAGTCTTTTCCTTATCCCAGCTCATTAACGAGGATGTTAATTAACGCGAGAGCTCACGCTGCGGTAACTCACCAGAAGCCTCTTTGCAACTCCGCGTCTCCCTGCTCAGCTTTCGCCTTTGTCTCTGATCCCTCTGTCGGCATTCGGGGCACACGGCAGAGTTCGCACCTACGAAAGTCGGAGAAATGACATGAGCACAACGCGGGAGGTTTTGGGAACGTCTCCTCCTGCCCTCGCTGGCTCCCTGACAAAGCGTGTGCGTCCCCTCGCCCTCCTCCTGCCCGCTCCTCAGTTTGTCCATCTGCAAAACGAGGACAATCGGACAGGCAGGGTGGGACACGGAGCACAAAGCGACGCTGGCACCGCTGCTCTGAGCTTCTCCCATAAAATATCCTTCTCTGTTCCTCAAGTAAGCACAAGCCTTAGTTCTCGGACACACAAAATTAAGCAGGAGTTAAACTGCCAGGTGAGGTTTAAGACAGACCAGACCAGCAGCCTGGGAAATCTGTGCCATACACACACGACGCCTGGGCACATGTATGTGGTGGGAAATGTTGATTCCCCACTGTGATTAAGAGGTTATTAACACTAATAGAAAACTACAATATGCTTAAGTTTCCCAGGAAGCCTCGCCTAAGAGGGCCCAGCAGCTCACCCAGCACATCCCCCTGTTCCAAATGGGTTTGTGTTAGCCTGCTCACAAACAGACCCAGGCTCCTCCCCAGATAAAACATGCACCAACTGCGCCTTTTTCCAAACACAAAGTAGCTCGTTTTCACCTCTTTAAAGGAGCAAACACTCTTTATGGATGCAAAATCTCAGCAGAACCAAACTTTTTCGAAACAGCTCAGGCAGCATCCTCTCTGCATCTCTCCCAGGTAAACTATCAAAAAGCATCTTGCAAGAGAAACGCTCAACAGAGGTCTCTAAATAGCATTATTTTCACACGCGGAGCAAGCTTGCCAGGCCGGCCAGAGCCCCAAACCAGCCCTTTTTCCGAGGAAAGACGAGTCAGGAGGAAGGGGCAGGTCAGCGACTCGAGGTCGGCTCTGCACAAACACCTGCTCGCTCGCCGCTCGCGCCCACTCGCAAAGGCGCCGGGTGGGCTCCGTCAGCAGAGCCCTCTGCCCCACAGCAAGGGGGAGGCTGCCGCCCCCAGCTTCAACCAAAGGGGAGAATTTTATTTTATTTTATTTTTTTTTCCTACCAGCCCCAGAAGGTCAAGTTTCTCTCCCTCCGACCTCATCCTTCTGAAAAGACTAACTGGGCCCTAAAGATCGCGGGTGTCCTGGCGGGCGAGCTCAAGGATGCCTGCAGAAAAAGCAGGTTCTTTGTGCCGCTCGCTGGTTTTTGCCCAGCCCCTTCCCAGACGTGCAGATGTGTGCACAGAAAGAACAGAACAACACGGGGAGCACGGGGGGGAAATTTTCCCCCTGGGGCAGGCGGCTGCCCTCTGCCACCTACCAGCGGGTCAAGTGTTTTGGGAAGGGACATAGGGGGTTTTTTTGCACTCTGTGCACTAACTGGTTTGCTGCTGCCATTAGCTGCCAGGTATAATATATATGTAAGGGTGAACAAGGCTATTTGCTTATCTCCCTCTTCCCCCGCCTCATTTTGTTTGGGTTTTGACTTAGCATCAAGTGTATTTAAAGTCTTAGGGTTCTCCCTCTCTGCCCTCCCGGTGCTCGCAGGAGCGTTTCTGTGCGGATCACACAGGGGCAGAGCCTTGCTGGGGCTGGAACACGACGGCCAAGGCCAGCGGACGCTTACTGAAGGCAGCGCGACAGAGCCGGCGGCACTGACCCAACAGAACACGTGCGTTTCACAACTCCCTCCTCTTAGTTTTGACCATTAACTGGTTTTGTATAACACTCCTCCTTCCTCTCCCTCTGTTCCAAGGGTTCAGCTGTCTTGATCTCCCATCCAATCTCCGCTCAACCTCTGATATCTTTCTTTAAATATAACTAGCGAGGTCAAGTTGTGTTTCCAAGGTTATTACACGCGCTTTCCGAAGCAGGGGGGACGGAGGGCTGGATGAGCCGTCCATGCCCTCCGACACAGCCCACGCGCTGGGGAACCCCTGAGCACGCAGCCGAGATCCAGCAGTAAAGAGATGAACTCTGTCCCAACACAACACTTGGGGCAGGGATGTCAGAGATCACCCTGGATTAAAGTTTTTCATTTTTCCAAAGGGACTGCACTGGAGGCAAAGGGAGAAGAGGATAAAGATTTTTTTTCCTCTGAATTACTTAATATGTTGGCTTCCCCTGCACTGCCAATAAAGATGCCATTAGGACTTGTTTTAACACGTACTTGCTGCATGTCCAACATATTTATACAAGAAAAAAGAACAAAAGCAAAAACCGGGGGTATTGGTTCTCTCTACAAAGACCCTTGAAGCAGGTATATTAATAATTAAACCATCCCAAGACCAAGGATTCAATGCATGACTTGTAGGGATCCTCCACCCACCCCTCCAAATCTGCTAGGGAGACTTCTTATTTTTTAACCCAAGCATCCAGCTACCCCTTGGTGCTCAAACAACCAGGACATATGTTATGGAGAAACCTCCCCATCTGCCCTGGGTGAATTATGTCTGATGTTTTGAGAAGGATTAGGTGAAGGGATCAAGCAGCAAACAATAAAAGAGTGAAACTTTAAGACAATAAGCCAGCCCTAAAGGCCTGAGCCTTTTCAGTATCTCCTGATTTCAGAGATCACCATCTCTCACGTCCCACCTGAAACCAGAGGCTGATAACTACTACAAAACAAACATGGACAAGCGAGCGCGTAGCAAACACCAGCGGGATGCTGGAGGGACCTGGGCAGGGTGGCAGGGGAGAAGCATCGTCTCTGAGACCCTGCTACAGGTGACAATTGGCTACAACCAACGTTTCCCTTCATGAAGAAACGCGCCCACCCTGCCCACACCATCCACCCTTCCTCTCATACCAGCACGGTTTCCACCGTGTGACCGACCGGCCGTTTCAGGAGGACAATCTCCTCGCAAAACCCACACCGAGGCCACCAAAGCTAAGCCTTCCAAATACCGATACAGCTAAATAAAAGAGCTTCTCTTCCCTTCCCTCCAAAGGAAACAAAATTCAGCGTGATAAATGGCCAGCTTAAACCCATGTAATCATTTTAACGCAACGAAACGAGATTTCCTTGAGTTACTCGAGGCTCTAAACTTTTGAGCGCAAGGCGGGGGGAGCTGGCAGGATCCAGCAGAGCTGCCTGGGGGAGCGGGGACGGCTCCTGTCTCGCCCTTTGATATTGCCTGGCTGCGCCGCCTGCCTCCAGCGCCTTCCCGGCAGCTCCAAATTAACACCATCAATACACGCACCGAGCGCATCGGCCGGGAAGCCCGGGAGGGCAGGAGAAAAGGTGGGGACGGCTCACCGAAAACGAGCATTTTTAGGGTGGGCTGGATCCTCCACACACCAAACCGGAGAGAGCCGAGAACCTGAATTTCTGCAGAAGTTTACTGCTGGTCTCCATTTTACACACTCAGCTTTGTCCAGCAGCGTCTCATCTCCAAAGCTAAAAGGTGTCTTTTGGAAAGAAAACCAAATATCTTTGCGTTTTGCCATTCAGGGGAAGGACCCGTCCCAATTTAACGCCCAGGTGCAAGCGGGAATCACAAACCACCCGCTTCCTTTCCAGGGACAAAAAAAAAATCCTTAGCTGAACCAATGTGCTTTTTTCCATATTTAATAATTTGATTTTGAAGGCTAGTCATATCAAAGAGCAAAATATTCAATATCGTTAATTCAGTTTTGCAAAATATATTCTTAATTTAAAAACGATTTTGCTCGGAGTGGTAGTGTAGTAATAAAGCAGGTATTGACCAGATCTTATTGATTGTGCTGTCCTCGGGCAAGGAACACTGACCTTGCTCACACTCTTATTGCTTACGCTTTCCCTGGCCTTCTTCATCTATGCCCGCTCAATAATATATTATTAATATATATTTTTAGCAAAAACTGTATGTTACAAGGTTAGGTCTTCTTAGTGATTTTTTTTTTCCTCTGTGCTGCTCTGCCTTTGGGGTTCTTCAGGGAAGAAAAGATTTTGCAGCCGAGTTG
Organism: Pampusana beccarii; assembly: GCA_013399365.1. NCBI lineage: Eukaryota > Metazoa > Chordata > Aves > Columbiformes > Columbidae > Pampusana > Pampusana beccarii. The sequence goes on from VWYH01010262.1 coordinate 85,725, forward strand.
CTCCCGGGCTGCTCTTCACAAACACCTTTAAACCAAGTTGCTTTGCTGAGCTGATGGAGGTCAGGCACACTTCTCCCCTCTCTTTTTAATTGAAAGATTGTTCGGTTGCCAGTCCCTTACGGGACCAAAATTCACCGAGTAAATATAGTCAAGGGAAGAGCTATACCTCAGGTACTTAAAAGCAAGGCAGCACATATTTCCAGTGAGATCACGAGTTAATAACGCAATTTAATTGTTGATCGTTCTTCGGAGATAATTATAACTGATTGGAGGGCAGGACTCACTATTGCTGTGCACTTGAAACTGTCCTTTACACCTAGCTCAAGGTGGGATTAAGAGCGTGGGACGGAAGTGCTGCCCCTACCAGGCCACGTCCCACAGGCTCGCAGTGATTTAACCCAACACTCGTGGTGCGATCACCTCCCCAGCACCCAGAGCCCGGCTCCAGCGTCCTCCTTTCACCACGCTGGGCTCCCCGGTGCCACGGGAGTCTCCAAAACCCGTCAGGTGTACGTGGTTTCGTGGTCGCAACCCCCCGACCCAACCCAAGCTCCACAACTTCGCCCGGAGTCTATGTCTTTCTACCGGTGCAAAATTAAATATGAAAGTAGAGAAGTGTATCTAAACAATGCGTCAGTGCGGTTTTGTTCACAGCATTTTATCTGCCATTAGCCGGCTTTCATTAGGCGCTAGAAAAGCAAAGCAAGAACAAAACACAAAAATCAACAGAAGGAGCAAAATCAGCTGCTGATTCGCAGCCCTTGCTTGGGGAGGCACCGGGACAGAAGTCAACAAACAGGGCTGTCTTGGAGGAATAAATGCAATAAACCATTTACAGAGCAAGGTCTTTAACAGGCAGTTAAACTTGGCCCCTTTGGCCGGTTAATTCTATAACCACCTATCTTCCTCGTGCCTTGGCAGGAGTTATCTGGAAAAGCAACAGAATGATCTGCGATCTACCTGCAGAACACACCGCATTTCGTTGTCGAGCCCACGTGTACTGGTATTTGCATGTGCAGCTCGTAACTGGGAGCCGAATGTTCAATGATACTTTCGCATGAATGACACTATGAAAAAAAAAAAAATTATCGCATTGTATTACCAGCCATTGAGGGCTCTTTTGTTTAGTTTGATAATATTACATGTTTAATAAAACACTGTTGAATTTTGATTGCATCTTGTGAGCACAGTCCTTTATCCTTTCGCCAGCTGGCTGATACAAAAGCTTATTTTCTTTTTAAAGACATTTTAATTCCCCATCTCCATCTCCCGCTCCCCGGGTGAGCGGGAGCTGGGGGCACAGGAAGGCACAAAGCTCAGCCTAACACTGACCCCCTCCGGCCGGGCACCGGGGGGTCAGCCCGGGACCCCCCCAGACAAAAGGGGAGCCGGACAGATGCGGGTGGTGGTGGGAAGGCGTCATTTGGGTTATTTACGCCTCTAAATGAGTAACAACGAGCAGCCCCGGCGTTCAAGCTAATTACTTTGCCTTGCATCAGCATGAGAGCAGACGGAAACGCGCGCCGCACGTACGGCCCCAGCTTCTCTTCGGTATTTTTTACCCTCCAGTGGAAGCGACCAACAAGTTCACCTTGCATGAGAGCTGCATCGATCAGATTTGATTGAATCCCAAACTGTGAAAAATTTAATAAACTCTTCTTCATGATCAATTTATGTGGAAAGTCCCATTTTGACGCTTCAAGATGCTCAGGCTGTTTCCAGGGGCTCCTTCAGGATCTGAGCAGCTGATATCTAACCCATGGACATCTCACGTGCATCCAAGTACCATCACCTCCCTGAACCTCCCTCTCTACCCACACCAGTAAGTTACATCGTGCTGATGCACAAGCCTTCAAACTCGGCCATCTACACTAAAAAATATTGTTAAAGTAACTCGGGTACACGTTGGGGTTGGGCCAGTGGAGAACTACCATGAACCGGCCCAAGCCTCGGTCTAGACACATCAATGGCATGGGCAGGATCTGGCCCCTGGGGCCCGTTTCCCAACCAGACTTGACCAAAACCCCAAACTAGCCAGTTTACTGCAAGCGTAGTAATACAGAGTAGAAATATCTCGGTTTAAGCACTTAGAAAGGCTGCTCCCCAAATAAATCCTCTCTTGGCCCTCTCCAAAATCCCAGTAAACCAAACGTGCCGAAAGAACTTCCACCAGAATTTTCTTGAGACGGCAAAATAAAATGGGCAAAATCACACCCCTCTCTGCTTTCAGCTCTGCTCCATCTCATCAGCCGCGCGTTCGGGGCCTGCGCCTAATATTTCTTGAGGTGAGAAAAGAGTTGGCTGGATTATAGGAATACAAATGGATTAATTTGGGGGGGATTAGATGCACAGCAAAATATAAGTTTGTCTTGTATTAGCATAACGGTGTCATAAAAATGTAGATTCGGAGGCAGAGATTATTTGTGGTACTGTTAATATGTTGTTGCTATAGCAAAAGATGTACACAATATTTACACTGTATTTGACCACATAAAACATGTCGTATACTGACACAATTTTTCATTAGATGAAAGAGAGCCAGAGGGCTCTTCATGCTGCCAGTGCTAGCGCTTCTGATTTTTTTCCTTATTTTTTACCTTCAAGAACAAATACAGTTTTAAACCATCATTACTGTATTTGGAACAGTTAATATTTCATATCGTGACATCGCTGCTCAGAGGTAACAGGTTTAGTTGATTACTATTTGTTTATAGTGCTGGAGAAACCTGCAATCATCGAGAACATAAAAGGATTGCAATTAGATCTATTGGTTGAGAGCTGCACTTCTCTGACCCACTGTAAAGTGCTTCGCACTATCAAAGAGATAATGCCTACTTGCAGCTGGCACATCTGTACATAATAACACGGGCTGCATTGACACAGCCACTAAAGACTGCCACTACCCTCTTTAACTAGAAGCAGAAAACAGATCATGCTTTTAAAGAGCGTATCAACAAAAACCCTGCCGCACTTCGCCAGAATTAGCACGCTCGCCTTTACGAGCAGCTTTTCCTTTTCACTCCGGCTTCTTCAGAGAAAGCCAAACAGAGACTTGAAACAAAAGGCCAGGGACACATCCAGGCTTGGCATCGAGGAATCTAATTTTCTCCGACTGCAAACTCACATTGGGGATGGATTTTTGCCTGTGAAACGTTTCCCCGGGAAGGTAAATTTGGGGGGGTTTGCACCAGGAAACCTGTTTTGCTGTCGTGGGGTGAGCAGAGCTGGACCTGATCGCACCCCGGTGAGACCCCAACTCCCCATAACACCCATTTTAAAGGAAACCCTGAAGCAACTGCTTTACTTCACACCTATGAATTCAAATACCACTGAACTTTAGGACATGCTTAAATATTTTCTCTACTCGTGGCCTGAATTGGCTAAAGCTCATTGGAGAGCATCTCACATTTACACTGACCGGTTCATTCTCTGCTGCTCCCTTCACAGATTTAGGAAGATTATGATTACTATTATATGGAAAACTTCTCAGCCTTTCCCCTGCTGTGTTCACCATCCCAAACATCAAGAGTAGGAGCGTGGTTTTGCGATGTAACCTTATTCACCGAGATGAAGAACTTGCTTTGTTGACATAAACCCACTTATTCTGTGGAATCAGCCCAACCTGGAGTCCTGCGGTGCCCGCATTTCACCAAAAAATTCCTGTTTCTGTAAAAGGCTTTAAGATGTCGCCAACATCTACGTCCCTTCAAAAATGCCTCAAAACGAGTATTCGGACAAGGAACAGGTTCAGTTCTGCCTGGCATGGGGGGATTGAGGGGCAGCAACCTCAGCTGGGAATCCAAAAACCTTCCTCAAGTGGACACAGAACCCACCACGGAGGGTTGGCACCCACATTCCTATAGCACCAACTCCAGCAGATGTTTCAACCGACTGAAAAGGGATACAAGCAACACTGATACAAAAGGCTGTATTTGATAAAAGGCAAGGTGCAGTTAAACCCGCAGAGTTCATCGCCTCGTGCTGCTGCCAAGGGTAATGGCATCATCCACTGAAAACGGGATCACATACCTATAGGGACATCCCACGTTGTCTGACTGACAGCAGTAAAGGACTCCTGCTACAAGGGAAATTCCCCATTTCCACATGAAACTGAGCTTGAGAGGCTCCCATAGAAAAGAAAATGAAAAAAAAAAAACAGTTTGGATTTGACCTCCTCAAAATATTTGTTTGGGATATTGTCAAAAACTTTCATTTTGATGCAGTTTAAGGCGAAGGGTTTTTTCCAGTTTATTAAACTCAATTCTTATATTACATTGTAATGTATAGAGAGCAAAAATATTTTGACTGTTATTCTATTATTACTTTCCTCTTGAGCCAAATTAGTTGGCTACTACTATTACGTTATGACTGTTAGTCAAAAGCTTTAGACGTTTATATTTTAACACTATAACATGTAACAAATCCAGGTGGTTTAATTGAAATGGGAGATACCAAGCACACCAGAGCTACCATAGGGCACGTGTGCTATGGACCACATCATGCTTGATGCTCCAGCAGAACTGTGATGGGAGCTGGAGAACCTTCCTGTTGGCATCTTAGTGCTACTTTTAAATTGGAATCCCTGCTCTCCCTGATCCATCCCCTTTCCAGACACTGGTAGTAGCAAAGAAGGCAGTAGCATCAATTTTGGGGACTGGATTGTACCAGCTGTTAGATTTTGAAGCTAAGGCTTGGAAATTTGGTGCTTTTCTGAAAAGTCACAGCTCCCAGAGTCCTACGAGTAAAAGGAATTTCAAGTTTATAATTGTAACCGTCGCTCATTCTCGCAACTGCAAGGAAAATCTTAAAAAGAAGTCCCAGACAGGCCAACACACAAACCCGATATAAAATAAGTGGTGTACCATGCCAATGCCTTTTGTCATCTTTTCAGTTTGGGGAAAGCACCGCGGGACCCGTTCGGGTTCAATCTGGCCCTTGGGGCAACCGAAGGAGGCAAGAGCAGAAGTCTCACGGTTTGGACGAGGACACAGCCAGGGATTTTTTTTTTGGTCTTGCCCCTCACTCCTACAACCCCAAAACACAAAGAAAAAGCTGGTGCCGTTATCGAGCGGATCATTCGTATTCCTTCCTCTGCCTCCCAGCGCCTTATCTCTCCGCTACATAGAAGTACATGTGGGATCCTGCCATTCCGATTGCGCGGCGTTCGGATGCAGGCGTAAACACTGGCTTGATTACAACGCAGAAATGCTACTCCCTACCAGAGGAAGAATTCGCTGCAAAAATCATGGGGTTTGTGTTTGTTTATGTTGCAGCACTCCAGTAAGTGGAACAGCTGAGTGTTTATCCTGCTGCAAGGAAATTCGTGTTGGTATTCGTAATAAATGGTTTACACTTTAAGGGATAAAAACAATTTTTAAAATCTCTGGAAGGAAAAAAGGAAGAGATATGAAAATATCTCAGCAAAGTTTCCCCGTATGTCCTTGTGTTTCCTTCTGCCTCCTTCTCCCTGCAGCCCCCAGCCATCGCCGCATACTCAGCAGCCCCCGGTGTGGGATGCACGCATGCCCAAACTGGTCCCAGTCTCACCCACCACCTCACCAAAATCCAAATGGAGACAAGGGGAAGACCTCCCTGGACATCGAGGGGCTTTGTGTTTCACATCGTAAAGTCCTGTGAGTGAGCTGGGTAGCCAAAGTTTGAAGAGCACGAGGATCCCCTGCCCAAAAACCCCTCCTGTCTGAGGGCACACTGCTCCGGTGGCCGCTGGTCTGGCGCTACTTCCAACCCAGAAATGAGCTGAAACCAGAAATAATCGGATATATTGCCAAGCAAACCTCTTCCCGTGAGATTTCCAGCCACCTTCTCCGAGAAAACATGTTAAAAAAAACCCTAAAAACCAGAAAACCAAACACTCATGAGGCCACCTCAAGACCCAGAATAAGATGAGTGACATTGTTGACGCATCTCAGAGCCTTGGGCTGGGACCTCCTGAGCTCTGCCTTTCCTCCAGCCACTGCTACCTCTTCTCTGACACCCACCACCCTCTCACACAGGTTTCCGTCTGAGAACAGGAGATGTTATAGATGTGCGGAGCCTCCTCTGATGGGGCACAGGCGTTTCACACCCGAGAGAGCCCAACACCCCGCTGCCAGGCGCCGGCTGCAGGGGAAGACGTGTAAATTCAATGATTTTCCTCTGCTTTTCCGCTTTCCGAGAGAGGGCCCCTGGGATGCTCCGAGCGGTTTCTGTCGAACACGCCGTGCCCAAACCGCCGAGGGACACAGACACGCGGCAGGAGCCGCCAAGTCCACCAAAAATCACATGCATCTCATTTCTGCGCTGCTCCAGGTCTCCGGGGATAAGTTCTCTATAAATTGCAGAGTTAAATTCCCATTCACAGATGTGTAAGCAAAGATCCCACCTAATTTCAAGCCATTTGCGCTGTTCTCGTGTGTCTGAAAATGAGCCTTTGCTCAATAGTATGTTTGGCAGGTCTCGAATATAAGGAAAGTTGTATTGCTAATATATTCGAAGCACATTGACTCTAGTTACACAACATCATAAGGAACCAAACCCTTCAGCCTGCATGGATTTGTACCTGGGAGTTTGAAAAATGCAGCCTGAATGCCTGACACGGGCATTTGGCATTTCTTGCGAGGATGAATTGCTTCAAAATTGGCTACCTGAGGTCTAAGCAATGAGACATGGTAATGATGCTGAAATGACGGTGAGAGGGAGGGAATCTGCTGATGGCACTGGAGTGGGAACAATATTATTATTCTCATTGTTTTGATATCACCAGCACGTTATCCACAAAATAATGGAATATAATGAAACGATTTATCCTCCACAGACACGTATTTTATAAAGGTTCGGGAAGAAAGGATAGACTTCTAAATTGCCTCGGCTATTCAAATTTCGACTAACACAAAGCACACCAGAAATGATAGGAATTTTTGCCCACTCCTAGAAGAGGGTCAGGATGCCTGGAGCCACCACGGATGGATTCAGGCTCTTCCCCCATTAACTCTTCAGTAGAGTTTGCTTCTTCACCATACCTGTAAGCTTCTTTTGCACAAGAGACTTCATCAGTCTTGAAGGGTTCCCGCTCTTAAAATCAGGAAAAGATGCATTTTTTTAATACACGCATAATCCACAGATTCAAAACTAACTCGGGTTTGCCACCTGGGGAGTTACTCTGTAGCTGTCCTCCAGAACATGCTTTTTAGCCCCAAATTCTGCACCACCTGTACCACTCCTCATCCAACACACCATTTTTCACCTGCTAAAGCATATGACATGTTTAAATACAAGCAATGTCTCCTATAGCAGTGGAACCTCACTTCGCTAATTAAAGAGGGATTAAGGCACAGATTTACTGGCTTTCTTCAATCCTAATTTGGAGGAATCTCCTATTTGAAATCAAAACTTCTGGCCAGAATTCTTCTGGCCAAGCTGTGCCAATATGCAAAGAGTCTTCACATTTCTTCAGCTTGTCAAAGGGATAAAATCCAGCCCAAGGAGTGCGTCACCTTGCCGAAGAAAATAGTAGCCAGGCACTTTGGAAAGCACATGCATTACGGAGAGCTGATACGGGCAGGTTATAAAGTATAGATTCCCTAATTCATAGAGTATCAAAGATCAATGAGTTACTTAAGAGCCAGCTATTTGGTGGAGTTTCCTATCCTGGATTTTATTCAGTAGTTATCGGAGGGCTATAAAGTTCTTTCCCTTTTCCTTCCATCTTCTCTCTCTCCTTTTTTTTTTTTTTAAGTGGTAGAAGATATTCATTTAAATAAAAGAGAAGCCACGACTTTTTCCATTGGTAATCTGGTCCATGTGTTCCCTGCAACTGAGCATTTTCAGAAGGGCCTGACTGTCTGGGTTAATTGTTTAATGCTTTTAGTTAGAATTAAACTTTGCACCTGCTCTGACAGTGATAAATTAAATGTGCTCCTTTTCCAATACTGTTGCCCTCTTTAAGTAGAGACCAAGAAGTGTATCTCCCTTCTTTCCCAGCGTTTGAGGAATCTGTGCTACACTTGAGTGTAAACCAGTATAATTTGTCACTAGAGCTAGCGCCAATTAAATTGATTGCGTTGGACTGAACTTTAGGACCTCTAATGCAAGCACTAAGGGAAAAATGGGCTTTTTTCTGCCCATTTCCCCATGTGGCACTTAGACATAGCTCAACAGTGGAAGGCTTTCAAGGTTCAAAAGGGTTTTATTTTCAAAAGAAATGGGCATTGATCAGTTGCATTTAAAGGCAAAGATAATTCCAGAGCTTGAAGGCTGGATTTGTGTTTAAGGTCTAAATCTCTTTCTTTAACCTTGGGGGGCCAGTATAACATAAAAGCAACAAAGAGATTAAGATTACAAAGGGTTTGCAAGTGTAAATGATGCAGTGGTATTCTTCAAACACAACGCGGGCCGGCTCCACGACCACGGCCGGGGTCAGCATTTGATCTGTTGATTTTACACCTGTAAAAACAAACTCCTGTTTATTTGTCACTTCGGGCGTTATCTTGGCAAATGTTTGGGCGAGAGCACCGCGGCGCTGAACTCGCTCACGCCGGGGAGTTCAAGCTCGCCTTCTTAAAGCTGATTGAAAAGCAAACACTCTAAAGGTCAGCCTGGCAGAGACGATACCGAAAGCCTTTTTCTTTGTCAGTGTAACGCAGCCCACGTGAAGGACGGGAGCCGTACGCGCCGCTATAGTCTTAAGCCAAGATCTATAGTTTTAACGCCCCGGGGAGCCCGATGGATGGCGGGGGACGGCGTTCGGTGGCCGCTCGCGTTCCATATGCAGCCGGCACAGGCAGCCTGCCCAGCGCGCCCTTGCCGCGCGGGTTGTGAGTATGCAAGTAAGTGATGACCGTGCCGGGGCTCGCCTTCAGCCGCCCCCATCGCAATTGCATCGCCAGTTCTGCAGAGAAGTCCCCCCGCTCGTGCCCTAAGACAGCCCTTAGCGGTCTGGGCATCCACCTCGGTCAAGCTGTAGCATCGGTGACCACGGACAAGCTCTCCTTGGCGAGGTGCGCTTCCACAGCAGGAATATGGAAAAAAGCACTTTTGCCAGCAATTTGAATGCAGGTGCTTACTCACAGCCCTCTTTTTGAAAGGGGGTTGGCCAATAGTCCATGTAAGTTTATCAGAATCTCCCAGTTTGGAGCCCAAATCCCTTTCCAACAGTCTGTCAGGGCTACTGAATACATGAGACACCCTTGCTTGTCAAGTCCCGGACACAGTGAAGGGAAACCCTTGACACCCGAGAGCTCTCTTTTTCACTCGTAAGAGGAAAAAAACAGCAGAATCTTCACTGGGCACCTGGGATCATCATTCTGCTACACGCAACGACCGGGTCTCATAGAAAGCCAAAGCCATTTGCGAGGTGGAGCTGGACACACAGGAGGCCACTGGACAGATTTATGCAGCAGCACCGTGTTAATGGGCACAAGGAAACTGTCCAGTTTTTTAATTATGAAAGGTCACTGCGCAGACACTGCTGGTGATAGGGAGAGGGATGTGCCAAGCTGCGCCTTATTGAGTCACGCAGCAAGAATCAACCTGCTCACTGGCTTAGGTAGAGAACATCACCGGCCAAAGCAGCAAAGCTTGGGAAATTTCCCCTGTAACATCCCTTTCCTTGCAGCAACGTATGATGGGCAGTAGGATAGTGTGCACATACACCTGTGCATGTAATGGGTATGTATAATGGCTCTATATGTACATTAGTTAATGTATACATGTCTACTTTAGCAGATGCAGGGGGTTGGCAGCTGGTCTCACTTCTATGTGAACACGCACCAGACAGCCCCATTCAGACCCGCTTTAGTGGGACAACCGTACTTTTAGCTTTCCAAATCGAAGTGCAGTTCAGGTCCCACCCCACTGAGACTCTGACCTTCACGGCTGCTGAGAGGCACAACAAAGGGACACCCACACGTGTGGGCTGCACCCCGCTCCCAACGCACCAGTACTGCCAGCTCAGCAGCACCGGGGACGCATCCACCAACATGAAAATTAACAACCCCTTAACCAGAACTCAGCAGCTAAGTACAGACACCCAGAGCCGAGCACAGATGAACACACGCACGTATGTATAGGGACAGGTACATCCGCATGGACGTACGGGGATGTATACAAAAGCAGATGGCCCGGCTGACACCCACCAGCACAGCTCCACTTGCACCAGTGCCTCACCTGTTACCGCTCGACATCTGAAAGGAGGCACCAGAAGCGACTATTTCAAAGCGACCAGACTCCTTTTTTGCCTGAGACTTTTTTCAAAATCTGCAAAAGAAAGTAAACGCTGCACCAAGATAAACCGCGCTTGAAGCCCACGCGCAAGACAACTTGTCAGGTCATCTCATACTGAAACCACGCAGTGAAACCAAATCAGAGATCGAGAAGAAGCCATGCCTGAAACCTCCAGGTACCAAATTTACCAGCTGAAGAGAGAGCCTGGGGGCTGATCAGAACAGCTGCGCTCCTCGAGGAAGACAGCAAAGGAAGGGCACAAAGGCCAGGATCATCTGCCAGGCTGAAAACTTAAGACACATGCAAAGCCGATTGCAGTTTTGCTGCTATTTTCAAAGGTGCGAGTTGTTTCAACAGCAGCCTAATCTGTGTATGCCTGGAATAGGAATGAATGGATTAGCCTTCCAAACCCTTCAAGATCAGGTCAAGATCACCCGAGTGAACCGCAGCTACAGCCAAGTTGAGTTCTGCATCCAGCAACTTGTATCACAAATAGAACATTTACTTATTGCAAAAAAGTGCCCGGTGTTAGCGTACCACTTCGAGAAGTCTTTTGAGGACGACTAAGAGAGCACTAGATTAGTAAACAGTAATTTATGTCCCCAGATAGATGCTAGACATTAGTCATCTACCTGCGGCCGGGCATTGTTTGAAGCCCTCTCCTGATTACAGCCCAACAATGGCATTGTTTGGTGTGAACTACAGGTATTTATATGTTGGGCATTCAGCTTTTCCACTGTTCCTTGATTGGTTCTTTTCCACTGAGTCCCATTAAATTAAAGTTCCTTCACCGAGCATATCGAAGTAACGCCGGAGAAATTTTCATAAGCATTACTTGACCCAGCCGGTGTATTTTCGTGTTTGAAAATGATTTTCACTCACAATGGGAATGGCTCCTGCTATTGTCAGGGAGGTGCTTTTGTTTCATTTGATGCCACTAACTAGCCCAAGCCTCAAGTGCCATTAAGGTATTTGGCAGAGGTTCTCCAGATAGCGTATTTCTTTGGGGGGGTTATTATAAAAATATCCCTGTCGGGCAGAGAGAACTGGAATTTGGGTCACCCTCTGCTCAAACAAGTCCCCACGCCATGGAGGCGCAAAGGCCAGCGCTGCCAGAACGCCCCAAGATCAGCAGAAAACACAGAGCTCCCACCAGAGCCTCTTCCTCCAGAGGTTTGGGCTCTGGTGAGTGGCCCTTCTGTATTTAAAAATACAATTTACATCTTCCACTGAAAGGGAAAGGTCACCGCAAATGGTAAGGGAACTGGAGGGAATGTTTCCAAGTGCATATATAAAAACAAACTTCTCCAAGGATGAAGGTGGTAGAGCTGCTAAAGCTTTGTGCAGCATGATTGTTTCTAGATTTTGGGGCTGCTTATGTTCCTTCACCTTGGGGACAAAACTTGTTACTTTCTGGCTATGTTTACAACAAACATGCTTCTGAAAACGTGTAAATGTCTGGCTTTGTATCCACAAGCAAGCCAGCAAAACATAAACCACTTTTGGAAAATCATTCTCCGTTGCCCAGTGCAATCACCTTGATGTGCTCACCACAATCTCCTTCTTCCTAACGTAATGAACCCCCAAGTCCCAACAGCTCCCCCTGCTTGGCTCAATCCAGTCTCATCCCACACACTTTCCTACAGCAAACCATTCATTTTGGCATCAACCCACCCTAAGTCCTGTAATTCTTTCATGGGGGACGGATTTGTCTACAAACCATTCCCATCGTTCCCATCAACCATGGCAGACTCTGTCTCTCACTTAAACTGCATCTTCCACAATCCCCTGGACCCGATGGATGCTGGATCTCCAAGTTCCTGCCCCAAAACACCTCGCGTTCACCAAATAGCACATAAACAAGTAGAAGCAGAGACCACACAAGTGATTTTCATTCCCTTCAAGGTTCACCTATGTTTCTAGTACATATTATAGTTAAGCAACTCACATTAGTTGCACTAACAATTAAACAGGGTGGTTTTTTTTACTTTTCCTAGTAGAGAATTAGCAATGGTCAATTAGCAATGGGAAAGAGCCACCCCCACCTCCTGCCGTGTTCATTTTCAGGAGTGGGTTCAATCAGCATTATGTAGAGGCTTTAATGAGAACATAATTGCTGATATATGAAATGAGTGGCAAATGCTCCAAAACCTAGGGGGGAAAAAAAAAAGTTTGAATCCTAACATTTTAAACATTCTCTGTCCCACATTCTGCAAAAAACACTTTTTTTGAAATACTAACAGCAGACATAAGCAAAGTTGGTAAAACCCTGCAAATACATCCTAGGAATATTCATTGAAATTTTCACACGTGTTTTGGCCGATTCTGTGTCACCATTGTTTCTTGTTTCCCCTGAATATTCCAAGGCAGGAATATATTATCAGGAATGATACTAAAAAGAAAATTTCAAGTAAATGTGAGGTGTATTCACAGAAAATTAATACTCCACATATTAGTTTCCATTTTGGCCACGGAAACCTGTTTGAAAGAGTTATAATTCTCCAACCAAACAGAAAAATACCATGTGCTCCATCCAGCTTTGAAGAGAACCTGTATTTTGCTTTGAATACACATGCAAAACTGAACTACGTATTAATTCAGCAACATAATTAATCGTTAAAACATTTCAAATAAATAACTCATCTGAGAAAGCTTCTATCCTTGCTAACTGCAGACAGAAAAGAGGCAAAGCAAGACCACAACACGACGATAAATCATTTGTTGGTGCCTCAAAAGGAGAGGCAGTAACTCTGGAGCCATGGGGACATCTCCCAGCCATGGCTGGGACCTTCGGGATGAGGAGCAGGACGCTGGCACAGCAGCACTGGCCACCAGTCGCTCACGGTTGAGATGCAAAAATAAAAGGGAAGGGCCAACATCACCTCCTGAGAAAAATTAAGTGGAATGTTGAGGGCGGGAGGTCATATCCAAGGTAAGGTCTAATTCAATCTCTCCTATTTCAGTGTAAAGCCTTGACCAAGAGGACCTACCCCTTCTCCTCCAGCTAACTGGTGATCATCTGTTACTACCTACACCCATCACCCTGCATCTGCTCTGTTCTCGGCTGAGTAAGCTATTATTACAGACAAAGCCGGAGAGAGGGACCCCTACATCCCTACTCCAGGAAAAATGCCGGGTAGAAAGAAACATCCACTGAGAGGAATGTTTGAACTGTTACATAAAATGACAGGTTTCTTTAACCCAAATCGCAGACCATGCTGTGGCACAAGTCACTCCACGTGACATTCCTGCCTTGAAAGAGGGACCTCAGCAAAACCACAACTGATGCAAAAACTGATGCAGAAACTGCCCGGCTTTGGGGCAAGCGAGCAGCTGGCTGAGATTTCTCCTGCTGTCTTTGCCTTGATTGCAAATGAGAGACACGTGCTAAGAAAAGCGATTATGCTTAAATTCAAGTGGCTGAACTTCTTGGTGGTGTGGGTTTTTTTTCTTTTTTCCCCCCACTCTCTTCCTTTTTAAAAAGACATCCCTTAGACAGCTGAGCTAATAGAGTCCAACATCTTTGATGATAGTGATGCTAACACTAGAAACAAATTATAGTGTTCAGAAAGTTTGAAAGACTGAAAAGAAATGCAGAACGTGTAACACCAAATTTGCCTGTCAAGTACTTTTTTTATTACTGCTTGTTTCATTTTATTTTATTCTTAAAACTGATGTTTTTGCAGCTATCTGCCTCCCCATTGGAAATTCCAGCTTGGAGAATACTGATTTGCAACTTCAATCATCGCCTGACAAACACAGTCTCTGCTAAGTGAGAGCCGATCCATAACAGGTATTTCAAATTTTCAGAAGTCACAACATATCAACCTAAAGCGAAGCATTTCATTCACAGGACACACTCTTCTGAAAGCAGATTTTTTTTTTTTTTTAAAATGCATAAAGCCAACTTAATATTCTGAGAGCAAGTGGCCACATACACACACCGCCAGCATCACCTGGCAGGGCTTCAGCAGAAATTCCCTTAAATAAAACCAGCTGAGAGTCTGGCTGAGCATTTTAACATAATTCAGACTCAAGATTTCTGTTGTCTTTTTTTTTTTAATTATCTTTTTATGTGTTTTAACCATATATTTATTCCCTTAAGTGATACTTCTCAGTAAGCGATAGGGATTCGCTGCAAGACTACATGGCACATACTGCAGTGGCCAGTGGCTCACAGCATCGCTGCTTTGCTAATAACTTGTGACACCAATGGCTACTTATTGTCACAAAACATTGTATTCGAGGCGCTCTCATTGTGTCCCCCAATCTATTGCATCCTGTACCCCTGAAGAAAGACTCTCTGGGTCTAAAACCAGCAATATCGTCACACAAAGACCAAGTGATACAGCCACAAGAGCACCTTTACACAGCGCGGTCGAAGTTCATTTTCTACACCTTTTTTCTGTATTATTTCCTCGGAAAAAATAAACAGGCAGGTCTGAGCTTCCCTGCTCCACCAGATGACCCGTTACAAGCTGCCTTTTGTCCTCACAGACAACCGAGCAAAAGACCACCTCCTTAGCAGCCAACCTCATGTAGCAACACATGCCCAGATAATAAAAGCCATGCAAGCTCCAGGGGTAATACGTGTCGCTTGCTAGTTTTTTATTTGTGCAGCAGCAGCATCTGCCTGGAAAAGATGGGCTGCACACAAAATGCACATCTGGAGAGGCACCTCGGTTTAGATGCCACCAAAGAAGGAGAAAGCAGCGCTGTGGGACACACGTTCATTGCGCCCAGCGATAGAACAGAGGTTGCGCCACAAAGCTTCGCTGTTCTTAAAAGGAATATTGTTGCCACTAATTATGCTGTTTCAGATAGGCTTGAATGAGCAGAAATATTCTTCCTGCACTGAAGAAGTTATATTATAACCTAGAAAATTTATTTCATCCTGGTGTAATTTAGTTGGCACTCCAGGTATTTAACACAGATCTGCCCTCCAACAATGTGATGGAAACATTGTGCAAGGGAGAATTTCTGAGAAATGGCATAAATGAGAACTGACAGAGCTCTTCTAAATGTAGCTGCGAAATACGTCAGTTTCAACAAAATAATGATATAAGGAGACTCAGGTGATCTCCTGGTTTTAGGGACCTCTAGAGAGATGATCTTCTGCTCTCTGGGTCTGTGTTGGGTTCTCACATCCTAAATTTCACACCAACTTTCGAGTTCAGAGGGACAGCATAACTCAGCCCAAACAAGAGCACAAGACTCTCTAACTCAGGCCAGACTTGCTTAAAACTCAGCCCAGGTTCATCAAAAGGTTTGCAAAACCTCCCTGAACTTGGCCCAAGGTGGGATTTCTAATGGGTTGCAGCCATAATGACTTTTACCTGCCTTGGGTTTTGCTCACTGAAGTTTTCCCACAGTCCCCGTTAAGGCTCAGATGGGAACTGCTGCTCCCCACCCATTTCTCTTATCTCTGCATCTTATAACTAATATTATTAAGCTGATGCGTTTATTTTGCCCTTCAGCCATGGGAAACAATCATCCTCCTCCTACCCCTTTGATTTTAGCATCGAACATGAGAGCACAGACCTAAATTTGGATGTCGGAGCACACAGGAGCTTTGCCTTGACCTCAACCAGGAGATTCTCATGGATAACAAAGATCATTTTCAGACCACATGTAACACTAACATTTTTAGGATGGATAATTCAATGTGTGATGTACACATTTAGCCTAAAGGTGTCTTGAACTTGATAAGTTCGTAGCAATCACGTTATTAATACGAGTTGCTTTCACCTTTGGGTCCCTAGGTCTGTACATTACCTTAAGCACCTTTTTAAGGATAACTGTACTTTGTGAACTTACACTATCTCATCTCTATCTCCCCGATAGCGGGTGGTGCCACACAGCAACAGAGGGAGATGAAGCCTGAGCAGAGCTGGCAGGAATCCCCAACATTGTTCCGGTAGCCAAGCAAGTTGATTTAATGCTGCTCAATGCAGCAATTTGGCGTGTGCGCGTAGCCACAGTGACTCAGTGCAATTACCAGGGTGTCCTCCGCACTTACCGACACAAACGGCGAAAAATTTTAAGACGATACACCCCATGACACCAACAGACTCGGAAATGGGTTTTGGACAGTTGGAAGCCGCTGTACGGTAACAAAATGTACCTGCTTTTGGGGATGTAGAAGACAACTCTGTCTTCCTTTCCTCTTTGGGCTGGCTTTTTATTAACAGCAGATGCTAAAAGCAACAAAAACTTATTTGGGTTGCTTCTTGTTCTAAGCAAGAAAACACAATGTCTAGAAAAGCAAATTAGGAATTACAGGAAGGTTGCACAACAAGAAGGGAAAAATAATAGATCCAAGTCAAACCACAGCCCAATAAAGAATTACCCACTTCAGCAAATGATTTTGACTTGAGTAATTATATTCTTAAAACTTAAATTTGCTAAAACAAGTAATATTTTTTCCTGGTCCCACACAGAGCTGTATTTTAATTTGGTGGTGATTTTCATTATTAATTTCAAATCTGCCTAATTTCTTCTGGAACAAAAAGTGCTGAATCTGGATGAAAGTAAAATTTAAAGTTGGGCATTTTCTGTGGGATAGCCATTCATATTTTTGTTCAACTAGAGTTTTAGTCCTTGTACAGTTTTTCTAAGATTTTTTTTTCATAGAAAACACCATACTGTCTAAACACCCAATTTTTTATGATGCTCGCAAGGGGAAGATGATCTATCCCACAGAACATATTGGTTGGACTGGGGGACAGATTTTGAAGGCCTGTTTTTCCCAGCTTTGCTCGCTTTCTAGTCTGTTTGAACTCAGAGAATCACAGAGCAGTTTGGCTGTAGTTCCTAGGCACAAGAAATATATAAATGTTCAGACAAAAGGGCTGGAGCCAGTAAAAAACAAAACCGTGCATGGTTCCTGCAGTGCAGAAGCTCTAAATGTTTCTAGCTGAATCCAGCTTTTTATACTTATCATCTACTTGTTTTCACTTTTGTTTGGTAAAGCAGAGATCAGACTAAATACAGGAAAAACTATACTTGGAAAATATTTAAAATATTTTCTCATATTTGGCAAACCTGAATGTTTAACATCTGATATTTTTAGCTGGAAACTCTTTTTTCCCTCCCTCTCCCCTGCATTTTAGTAATGAAGTTTCAGGGCTCCATCATCTTTTCTGGAGGAGGGATGCTGCCACATAATACAGGTGTAATATCAAAACGCCAAACCTCCTCAGCACACATGCAGGTCAGAAGGCAGCAGGAGCCAGGTTTCAATGCAATATGTAAATAACATATTAAATATGTTAAATAATAAATAACATAAAATCCAACCAACCAAGTGGGCTTCCTCCCTCCGATGTAACCACACTCAAGACCCCTTTTATTGGGAAACGTAGCTGTGCTCTTAGGATTTCTAAATAGGCATAGGATTTCTAAAATAATCTAAAGTTCTGGGTGTTCTAGCAAGATTTTAAGAAAGGCCAAGTATTTAGAAAGCTGTTTGGAATCAGGTGGGAATTAAGAGTGGTTCTCCATGCCCTTGGCTGGGAGCCATCAGTAGCGTGGGGCCAGGATGCCCAGGGAGATATTCCTGGAAAAACACCAGCAATTCTCTCTTGAGCTGCCCAAGGTCCCAGAGCTGCTGGGGGGGCTGTAGCACAAGTCTGGGAGCACATCTGAGACCTTCGTCCTTTCCACCCAGGTCACCTCCATCTATACATGGGGAAGGGAACGGGTTGTAGAACATGCGAAAAGGGGAAGGAAAAAAAAAAGATAAAACAAAATCTGAGCTTCTCTGGAAATTTTGTAAAACCACAGAGAGTCGAGAAACAAAATGTAGCTCAGAGTCCCAGGCTCAAACATCAGGGGTCTAATATTAGCCTGACTATTGACCCAATGTTGTAAAATGTTGCTGCTTTTCACAGTTTTGCCAATAATGTACTCATCGCTTCCTGAATCCATCGGGCCTGGGAGTCTAAGGAAAGTGCTAAAAATGCAAATGGCTTTGAAGCTGCATTAATGTGAAATAAGATGGTCACTCAACGTTAAGCTGTCTAGACTTATGAATAAAGTCCCCCTAAACTGAGCAAACCCACCTGGAAAAGAAGCTCACTCATAAGCCTTATCTGCATGGAACATCTGAGAATGTCTGGCTTCATCAGACCTGTGCCAAAAAGTCTTCCTACAAACTCCCTGATAGCTTCAAAACCTGGGGGCTTGGCAGTTCTGTCAAAACTTTGCAGAGGCATCTTGAAATTGTAGGTTGAGCATAACATGGGAGCTAAATGGAGGCTGAAGGAATGCCAAAGAAAAAAAAAAAAGAAAAAAAGAAACACCTGATTACCCCCTTTTTAAAAAGAATAAATAAAAAAATAATTACCTGCAGTGAAAATAAGATTGAACTCCTCAGCGGATCGTGTCCCAGGAGTGAGGACAAAAATGATCACCGTACTGAAGTCATTGAACAAAATCTATCACTTCTTCGCAAGAAAAAAAAAATAAATCTGCTGTCAACAAATAAAAAAGACCTTATTTGACAACTGATAGGAGCTTGTGTCCAGAAGTTCATCCAAATATTCATAGGAAGTTTAGTGCAGGCTCCCCAGTGTTTGCTCGGGAGGAACCACTAAATCACAGGAAGATGGGAACTGATGCCGAAGAACCTGATATTTCTAAGCCAGTCTTTGATTAAAAAACAACAAAAAATATGTTGTGAAATGTGAAACACATCTGTTTTTTTCCTTTAGACGTGCGTGAATGAATGTGTCAGTATGCGTATGAATGTTGATGAGATGAGGTTGGGGAGCTGAGGGAAGTCTTGAGGGATTGCTCAGTGGTAGGAAGGAAAAAAAAAAAAACAAAAAAAAACCACCAAAAACCCAAACCCTAGGTTTTCTTCCTGCAACATATGGCAACAAAACAGAGTGCAGCATAACTTAAACCTGCCCGAGGTCCTCGCTTTCATTCCCGGGCCCTCTTTTGCACAGAAATAACACAAACCCAGCTCTTTTTGCCCATGTCCCGGCCCTTTCCCTCCCCAGTCTGTTCGACACTGCTGAGCTCTGCACCACTGGCTCCAGTTTCAAAAGGACGAGAAAATGTTTTTAAGTAACACAGACACTCAGTAAATTGGGAAATAAAATACCTGAATGGCCACTCCACATCACCCGAGGTTAGTGTGCTGCACGCAGGGCCAGGCCGGGGCCTAAATTTGGGCCCAGGCCTGCCTGTGGAAAGCTAGGCCAGGTTAAAAAAAAAAAAGAATTATAGCAGATTCTGCTTGTAGTCAAACACAGATTTAAAAAAAAATACATTAAAAAAAAAAAATCTCTCAATTGAAAAGATTTTGGGGCCAAGACCAGATGCTCATAAAACTTTGATAAGCGATACAATGAAATGTGCATGTGGGGGCCGATTTGGTGAAGCTTCGTTCTCGTTCGCCTACTCCCTTCCTCTGCTGCCTCTTCACATACCAAAACATGCAAGCAGAGCTTTTCAACCCAGGGTGGGTTTTTGCCACCCTCCCACCCCCCTCTTTTTTATTTTTTAAACATTTTGAGCCACTCAGACCTGAGCTGGTCTCTCAAAGTCCTACACTGTAGGCCTTTTCATGGCCACTCTGCTGAAACAGGTGAAGACCAGACGAACAAAAACCAGCAACAACATGCAGAAAACACAGTGAAACTGTCAATATCAGTCCAATAGGACAAAAAATTCCACAACAAGCCACTCCTAGGAATAGCTTTTTGGCTTACCAGTTCCCAAACTACAGCATCTCCTTTCACAGCTCCTCTTCTACTGCATGTACAGATAACTATGAAGGTCCTGGCTGTCCCTCCTGCATCCCAGAATGCCATGGCCACCAGATGGATGTTGTACAATTTGGAAAGCTTTAATTTTTTGTCCCAACGTGGCAGCACCGTGGGCCCAGCAGCGTGGCAGAGGACACAAGGTCCAGCCCAGACCAGTGCAATGCTCCTGCCACCACTCGCATCACCCTCTCCTGTACTGGTCAGCACTGGGAGAGACCTGTAACACCAGCCCAGGGCACTTTGGATCCCACCATCTCCCCTGCTTTGAGTGGCCCTTCTGCCAGGTCAAGGTTTTCCCCAAAAAAAGAGCCCTAAAGGGTCTTTCCAATTAGAGCATTTAGTGTTAGCTCAGAAAAATCATCCTGACTTTATAGTTACAGGAGCAACTAAGTTCACACAGTAACATAAATTTCCCCCCATCCATCACCTATGAAAAGTAAAATCCAGACTAAAAAGTCTGGATTCAGAAGAAATAATGCTTTCTGTAGCTCGTTACCCACAAACTAAACCCACAGGCTTAATTCCAGTCCAAGGCAGCATTTTGGGAACAGCCACCAGCAGCACAATGGTGGGCAGGGATGGAGACAAGAGGACTTGAGGTCTCTCTCCAGACCCACACACAGAAATGACCCCACCATCAACATCAGCTACGCAGGGTTGTTAACTCATGGCCAGGAGAACATCTACAAGGGGTGGGCACCTATGCAGGAGGTGAAATGTCCAACCTTCAGCCCAGCGTCTGCCTTTCCCTTTCCACAGTCAGTGCTACGGCTTTTGTTTTTAGATTTGGCAATTCTGACAGTTAAAACCGCTTCTATTAAGAGGGAACAAAACCCAAAGATTTAAAAAAAAAAAAAAAAAAAAAANAAAAAAAAAAAAATCAGTAAATTGAAAAACCCTGCAAATTGCTTCAGGCTGATGATATATTGATTTTCTAAAATAATACTGATTATTCCAATAAAATCAAAATCAATTTTCAAATGAAAGCCTTTTCAGAAGCAGACAGATTTAACAGTCTGCACCAGAGGCACGCACTTGCACAACGGGAGCCCCTTAAAAAGGGGTTGGTGGGAAGGGTCTGCCCCGTTCCCCCAAGGAAATCGGGCTGGAGTGGCACGTCCTGGCAGATTTACGTCCTTGCAGATATATGTCCCAACTGAGGGTATCTGAGCCACCTCTGCTCTGCACTTCGGCTCCATATCTGGGCAGTCCCAACAGCCATTTTAGGTGGAAAACACCTCTGAGATGACACTAAACATCCAACACTGAGTTGGAGAGTCAAGTTTTTCGCCTGCAATGGGTCCAGCGTGTTGGGTTGCCCATGCACTTCCATTGGCAAACCTACGGCAACATCGGTGCCAGCCGGACATACCCGTTTCCAGAGCGGCACTGAATGCCGTACACCATATCTGCTAATGGAAAGGTCACAAAGCAAATATTAGCCAAAGCAATCAAGAACGTCAAGTGGAAATTCCCTTGGGAACGTGTCCCCTTACACCCCGCAAATTCAGGTTGGCAACTTGTGACAGGTACAATCTGGCTCCCATATGTCTCGCGCTCAGAGCGGAGGAATGTGTATCCGTGCTCCTTCCATCACTATAACAACATGTCAAAAGAGCCACCTCTCAGCAGGAAGGCACACAGAAACACCCAAAAAAAAAAGAAAAAAAAAAAAGCAACCACGCAGCACTTGGCATCATCCCTGGAAAACACGCGGCGCTGGAAGAGCCGCACACAGAGCAAGGTTTGCTCTTCCCGTAGCTTTGCTGCTGCCAC
>VWYH01010262.1:112500-118712 GCA_013399365.1 Pampusana beccarii
CAGCAAGAAAATGAGTCTTGATTCAGACCAACATGGTACATAACCCCTTTAGTTTGCCTTTACCCTCCAATCGGAGGCAAAGAACCAGGATTTTAAAGGCAGTTTAAATTTTTTAAGTAGACAAGTGGCATAGAGCATTTTGGCTTGGGGTTTTTTTGGGTTTGGTTGATTTGGGTTTGGTTTGGGTTTTTTTTTTGTCCCCACACAGTGAAGTGGTCTGAGTCCAACTAAATTCTACAAACACCATCTCTGCATCTCCTGCACCTCAGCCTGGCATCAGTCCCTCACACACCAGTTCCGCCAAAGCCAGTGCACATCTGAGGACAACACTGGGAATGAAATGAAAAGGCTGAGATGTTGAGGGATGTTTCCCGAGTCACTGACTATTCAACCCAAGCCCAAAACCTGAGTTTTCATTCCACAAGCAGCTTGTTAAAGAAAAAAAAAATAAAAAATCCTGGTGGTCAGACATTTGGAGGCAAGAAATACTTGCAAAGTGGCGGGGATAAAGCTTGATCATTCACCACATGGACACCATATTTCAGATTCCAGCCCATCTCGCCATTTTTGATTTATCATCCAGTTAGCGATCACTGGGGTCCTCCCTTGCGCTGGCCCCCCTCAGCTCACGTGTCTCTTGCACAGACCCATCACCTCTGCTGTGATTTGGCCACTGCTTCTCCATCTCCGCAGCTTCTCCCCCAAACCCAAGGGCTGAAATCAGCCAGTTCACAAGAAATCAGACACAGACCTGCTCCTGTCTCCCCAGCAAACGCTCCCCATGCCACAAGACCAGGGACGGCCCCGTGATGGGCACCCACCCAGCTCCCCAAGCTGGAGAAGGCAGGTGACGGATGCATCTCTCCACCTATTTAGGAGTTTAATTTCAGGCAGTATTTTTTGTTTCCTTTTTAATTTTTCTTTTTTTTTTTCCTTTTGAGATCTTGCCCTGCATTTCTTCCTTTCACTGCTTCATTAACGTTACATCTCCAGCATGAAGAAGGCACCACTGCTAGAAGGAAAGGTTTGTAAATGGCCTGGGCTTTGCACTATGTAACACAGCAAGAAGTATTTTAACAGCGGTTTATATTGTACGTGGAACAACACAGAGCAAGCCAGGGGCAACACACTGGGATCCTTTAAGTGAGCTCTCTTTTCCCCCTTCAGCTCCTTAGAAGTTAATGATTTAGCGTTGCAATTTTCCAATAAGAATTATTCTCCAAAACGAACAGGACGTCATGTAGAGTCGAAGTATCCTGCTTACGACAGGCAGCCAAGCTCGCCGGGGATATTTAACCGTTTCCTCCTGTTCCTCTCTGAAAAGATGCAGCTGGCAACAACCCCAAATACCTGGACACGCACTCCAACACTTGTATGCATACGATAAATTTGTGTGTACATACAGAGATCAATAGATACCAAGGGGGTGGGTAGATGCTAAAGGGAACGCAGCATTCGGTAAATCAGCCAGCAGAACTGACAGGGTTGGTCAGAGATACAACAGTGACAGCATTTTAGTCTGGTTTAGTAACAGCCTGTGTTTCTCACTGAAAAACAGTAATATTTACATGAACTATCCAGCACAACCCTGTTACACACTGTGGCTCCCTCGCCACTCCCATACTTTTCATTAAACACGCCTAAAACTCTTCATTTGATCAACATTTTGCTGTTTTTTCCAACTAACAGAAAATATTTCACCACCTGGGCATAACATTTTTCTTTGCAGGCTGGATTTCACGAGCCATCATCTTTACATTCCACTTTACGTTCAGATTCACAGTTTCATCCCTATTTGGGGCAGCTTCACTCCCAAATGGCCAACACACACCTCATGGACACCAGCAGCTACCAGTTGTTTCCCATCCTGCTTTCAAATACAAGGCGATCCAATATACGTTTTCCCATCAATCTCTGGGCCTTCACCACATTTTTCTCCTAACTTTAATACCCAGACAAGTGAATGTGTTTTGCACGTGCTGAGGCTACAGAGCTCAAGCAGAAAGCGGTTCCCACCAAACCTTAACCACACCGAAGGTCCAGGTCCCCTTCGGTCTCACCAGCAAATGCTGTAAGGAGTTAATTGACAGAAGCTTTTAGGCAGAATAAAATCAGCTGCGTTTGGCAGCCTCTTCACTTCTGAACTGACTAGTTTGGCCAAAAAAATTAAAAAAAAAAAATAAATCAGATATTAAGTCTCATGCTAAATATTAAAAATGAAAATGAAGTAGTCTTCTTAGATATGGCATTGGTAGCTCTTTGTAATTAACCTAGCCTCATCCCCAGAGAAATCTGGGCTTAATTTAATTTTTAGGGGGATGAGGAGCATTATTTATTGGTTTCTTTCAGGAAGGCTGTGGGCAAGCACACCAGGAGCACCGAAAGGAGTCGGAAATTTTATTTTCTCTTTTTTTTCCTCATGTTGGTTTTGGAGATTGAAGGGCAGAACCTCGAATAAGGGACAGCACACAAAGATGAAGATAGGGGATGCAGACCAAACAGGAAGACCTAGAGACCAAAACAGAAGCAGAAGGAGCAGATGCCAACAACTAGATACTAACAGAGCTAAATAATCTGTGGTAGGCAAAGAAGTTGAACCAGATTTGCCTGCATCCTGAGGTGTTTGGGAAAACACTATGTTGCACATAGGTCATATATTCCCCTCTGCTGGGGACTGGGTGTCTTGGGCCAAACTATATGACCCTGGGTATGAGTAACACGGGCTCAGCATCTCCAAAACTTAAGTTTGGTTTGGGGATTAAAGCCCAGAAGATGCAAGAGTCACAATGCAAGGGCACAGCGTTTCTACAGCTCTCACTGTGGGCTTTGCTTTCCAGGACTGTGAACCTCGATCCTGGCAGGAGTTTTTCAAACTCCATTTCAGAATGAGATGCTTGTTCTGCACAGCTATCTAACCAGGACTGGAACTGACATTACAAACAACCCCAAAACACATTTAATTCAGCGCTGGGGAGCAAACGTGAGAATGTTTCGAACTTCTATTTCAATATTTCCTTATGAATAGGTATCTATATTTGTAGCATGTCAAAGGAGAACCACAGAGGGTTTTTTCACCTCTTGCGGAGCAAGATAAGAGCCAAATCGACCAGATGTTTTGCAGGAAACCTCAATTTATTACTTACGCAAAACCTTGCACAAGCCAACCACGATGCTGCGGATCTGTCAGAAAGGCCAGAACGGGGAATCTCTTCTGGTTTGCAGGTTTTTATAGACGGCAGTACAGCTCATTTCTTAGCTGCTTGCTACCCGAGAGGCGAGCTCACCCATGGCAAGGCAGACATCAGCTCAGCTCTCCTTGTCAGACCGCTGTATTTATAGAAATCTTGCACCCAGAGGATGAGCCAAATGGGAAAAGCAGGCTCCTTTTTTTTCTTTGCAGGTGCTATAATTGTGCCTGCAAGTGCTGCCACTGACACTTCTAACTTCTAATTAGACTTACAAATCAAACACTGGGATGCCAAAATGGTTTCCCAGCCTGGAGTAGCAGTTTCACTCGCAGCGTTTTTTTTGCTCAGACCCATTGGGACGGGACCAGGGCAAAAAGGCAAGAGATCTGGGCAGGAGCTTTTAGGTCTCGTCCCCATCCAGGAGCTGCTTTTGCTGCTGCAGAAGAGAGGTGCCTATGGAAATACACCCCCCCCAACACCCGACACAGAACTTGGGGTGTCTGATTCCCCTTTCCTAAGGGAATTCACTGCCCTGGGACAACACAAGGCAACGATGCCAACATTACAGCTCCCACTTAACCCAGTGGCTGCTTGGCCTCTGCAGAACTGGGCCTGGTGACAATTTAAAAAACAAAGGGATGCTTAGTTAGGCGAAAGGGAGGGTTTCAAGCAATTCTTCCTCTGAAAGTGAAAATACCCAGAAACAGACTCTTAAAACTAACATGACTTACTCAGTATAAATATTATGTTTCCAAGTTCCAAGTCTGAAACATTCAACATGATGCTTTCATTTTGTTTTTTACATATATGTACGTATTTATAAAATATTCTATGTTCTCAAGTATCCCACGTGACCACCCAACCTCACTGCGATGCGCAGCCATAGAGTGGTTAGCAATGTCATAAATAATGAAAAAAAATATAAAAAACAACAGTGAAATCAAAGGTCACTTGCATAACTGTCAGGCAAAGCAGCGGTGAAATGATTTACAGACACAGGAAATATAATTCGGCAGCGAGGAATTCCTTTGGCAGTTAATAGAATTAATTCAATGCAGCCCATCACAGGTTTAGAGAGGGAGTCCTGAGTGAAAACCAATTCTTTGGGAAGAGGATTCAAGGCCAGCCAAGCAACTTGAGTTGCACATTTAATGGGTAACTAAAATCTGTTTGCTTCAGGAATGAGGTGGAGATGTAAGCCCAGAGCTGGGGGATGCTCACGGTATCTCCTGAGCATCCCTTGCTGCTGAGCCCCCATCAGCAGAGCCCAAAAGGCAACGGGTACCACAAACCCCATCGCATCACCCAGCCGGGATGCATCTGCGTGGCATCCCCAGGCAAGGCTGTTTCTGGAGGCAACCCAATTGGTAAGTCATTAAAAGGTGTACATACAGCAGAAAAATAGTAAGCACTTTAAATACTAATAGTTTAATAATTCTTTCATTTAAAACTGTGTCTTTAAGTGGATAACAATATGTCATTTTACGTATGTCCTATAGTCAAATTACAAACCCACGTGCGAGCGCGAGCTTAAGTGGCATTTAAAAATAGCCCTTGCTATTACTGCTAGCACATAATAAATTAACGATGGAGCGTTTAGCTCTGCCTACAACCTGACAACCTTGTTCCTGAGCGAGGGGGACACAAGCTGGAAATAACCCAGGAGAGCGCCCAGGGAGGGCAGGCTGCCCAAACTGGGAATCTGCCCCCAAAAGCCCTACTTTGACCGAACAAATAACTCTGAGAGGCCAGCGAGGGACTCCACCCGCACATCTACCCTTCCTGAGCCATCCCTCCATGCAATGACACCCATCATCTTATTTTTTTTTTTTTTTCCCCCCCTTCCTTTCAGCTTTGAATGGCAATTAGGAAAAGGTTAACCGAGTGCCTTTCTCCCAGGAATCCTCTTCCTCCTTTCAAAATAACAGCGTTAGCAAAAGCAAATCCCAGATTAGGCTAACAGGTAGGAGCGTGGTGCAGCCCTGGGAGATGCTGTTGGAAGTGGGGAGATTGGGAGAATCATCCCAGCGGGAGACTAATACTCATCATTCGGAGCTGCAGCTGAGGCCCATTTGAGTGACAGGCAGCCGGGAGCTGAAAGAGCCGCTCATATCCCACAACTGCTGGCATGCAGACTTGAAAGAGATTTATTTCAGGATAATTAGCTGGGAGTATTAAAGGTGGCAGGAAAGATCTGCAATTACTGTTTAGCAAACAGAATGGAGGCAAAGGGAAGAGGAAAAAAAAAAAAAAAAAAAAAAGACGCCAAAAAAATGAAATTAAGAGATCCAAATATTTCTCCACTTGAAAGTTGTTAAATAATTGAAAAAGTTCAAAGCAACTTTATTGTATTCAAAGTAGTGAATTTGCGGGGGAAGACGGAGCTCTGGCATGTACAACCAGCTAAGTCTTTTCTAAGACGCAGCTTTGCAAAGGCTGATGTTTCCCAATCTACGTGGCGAACGAGCTGCCTTCACCTTCCTGCCATTTGCACATCCCTTCAGTGGCACCGAAAGGTTTAACCAGGGAGAATGAATTTGCTGAGCTAAAAAAAAAAACAAAACCACACACAAAACCCCCCGAAAAACAGCAAAAAAACCAAACAAAACAAAACCAAACCGAAAAAACCCCACAACAACGATCCATACACACACACATCTCTCTCTGCATGCTCAACTGTCCAGAGTTTTGATGTGGAATTTTAAGGTGTTTTTTTGTTGCTGCGGCTGACAAATTTCTGCTCTTTCCAGCAAAGGAGATGTGTTTTGCAGGAGTTCATGTGAGAAGGGGAGACTGCTGATAGTAACAAATGTCTTAAGAGCAGAGGCACATCGGAGTAAGTTTGGGAGATTAAGAGGAGGACTGAATATGTGGGAATTGTTATTGCAATTTTCCTTCACTACAGAAAACAGCAACATAGGTGCTGTCCACATTTATTATGGTGGGGGGGTCTACTAAAAAAAAAAATATATATATATATACATATATATATAATTTTTTTTTTTTTTTCTTTTTTTTTTTAAA
>VWYH01010262.1:118765-181265 GCA_013399365.1 Pampusana beccarii
TTTTTTTCCTTTCTTTGTGGAAACTGTTCTGACTTCAAAACCCAAGCAAGGCTTGGAAACAACAGTCTCCAGCCTAATTCAATATTTCCTATATCAGCCCAGGATAAGCTTTATTCATCCCCATCCACACACCCTAGCAGTTGCTGGCACCACACACAAGCGCGTTTCTGCCAAATATAAATAAAGTTCACCCAACACACACAGCCTCGAAGCATCCGAGATTTTTATCGGGCTTCAAGACTCATTGTTGCTGAGCCTCGCGCTGCTCTTTCAAAACAAGGAGCCTTTTCTGCATCTCGCTCAATGATCTACAGTCCTCTAAAATAATCTATTTATTTATGCTCTATTCTGGGATTTGCCCTCTGCAATAAAAGAAACACACAACACTGCTTGAATTGTGTGGAAATACCAGGGTTGCCTGGCCGGCTTTGTGGAGGTTAGATAAAGATGGGGAAAGCCAAAATGATTTTTAGTTGCCCAGCACTGGACCCGCAGGGGAAGAAAAGGAAGAGCCAAATAAAGTAACGAGATGGGGGCTTTGTTGCCAGATTGGGCATGCTGCAGTGCTTGCTATACACAAGGGCACATTTTGGCTAAGATGAAGGGCAAAAAACCAGAATATATTGCGTAAAGATAGTCATTATTTTAATTTTTTTTCCTTTCTCATTTAAAAAAAAGGGCAAACAGAAAACAAACCACCAACACTCTTCTAAATACCCTGATTCAAGCATGGCTTTCACTGGAAAAAGCTTCTCGACTCCAGGATGAGGTTTCTGGCCCAAAGAAACGAGACAAAAACTCATCCCAGAATAGCTGAAAACAAGTCATTTTGGATGTTCCCCTGGGTTGCAAGAAACCCAGTTTCCAGCCCCCATTTCTGCCCGTCCATCACAATCCAAGGGCAGGCGGGGACCCGGGATGTCCCGCTTCTTCCCACACAAGACACATCTCACCTTTATGACGCTTCCATGGAAAACCCTCCCTGCTCTATTTCCCATCACACCACAAGTCACGAGCTTAAGAAAAGTCACTTGAGATTTTCCAACCCACGTTCCAGCCCAAATGAGTGAAATGAACAGTACTCATCTACATCAAAGGTCTTCACTCAGTGCTTATAGAAAGTGTGAGATCTCTGGAAAGCTGCTATAAACGATGTTTGCGTATGATTTTTCTCTATTGCACTGGGAAGCAAAGCCTATGTCATCCTTGCTCTCCCCCCTCTTGCTCCCAAGGCTGCGATCCCAAGTCCAGCAGCTGCCCCTCTCCTCATGTGGACATCCCAAGGGGGGATCCAACCCAATTCCAACATCCCACAGCAAAGTCAAATCATAACCAGCGCTCGTCTGTATCGTGGGCCACGTTACTTCCAGCGTCCTCCTCTCTGCAAAAAGGGAATAAAAAGAAGTCCTATAAAGTGTCTCTCTTTCCTTGGAAGGACCACCTGGGCTTTCCAGGAGATGCTGGAGGAAACACCACGTACCTGCCTTCAGAGGGGCGACAGCACGGGAAGAGAACTTCACACCCTGCTGCAAACGCTGTGATCCCACCACCCAACCACGCTGGGCAGTGGTCAGGTGGCCCCAGACAGGGACCACATGTAAAGGACACCCATGTCCCCACCACTTTCTGGTAGCACCTCCCTCCATGGCCTGGGGAAACCATATGATTTCTCTGCCTCCGCTCCCCGGGGTATGAGCCGAGGGATGATACTCTTTCTTCCATTCTTGGGTAGATTAATTATTTATAATAATATTTGTAAAGCACTTCAAAGATGAGAAATGCCAAGCATTATTATTACCCACATCAGTAGGAGGACAAGGGCATCATCTCCTCTTTATAAACTTCCCAGGGAACAATCAGAGAACATAAAAACCGCCTCTGAAAGCAAGAGGTGGCGAAAGTGCTCGGCTCGCTTTCCAGTCCAACACGTTCAAAACCAGGCAGGATTGGCCCCTCAACACTCAGAGTTACATCAATATCTCCAGAATAATGGGAATAATCAAAGATATCTAATGGCGCTGGAAGCCTGTCCGTCTTTCCCCCAGGAAGCAGACAGACTTTACTGGACCACAGCGAGCGGTGACATCCGAAGGAACCTGTGGCATCCAAAGGAACCAAAGGTATTCACCAGGGCAGGGAGAATTTCCTGCACAAAAGGTGATGCATAATAGAGAAAAGCAAGAAAATAAGAGTGCTCCTTCACACACTCCTCACAACGCACCTTCCTCCTCCTCACCTGCACCGTCCACATTGGCAGACCCCACCAAAGGGGCAGGAAAATCTGTTTTATGCTTCAAAAAGGACCTGTAAATATTCACATGATCTTTGTCTCTTAATATCAGCACACTCATTTTCCTAGCTTGGCCTCCAAGCTCTTCACATGTTAAACTACTTAGCATTTTCTTTTCACTGGCTCACTTTGAAGTAAATATAAAATATAAATATTTTATTTATTTTAATGGGTAGAACCACAAGCACAGCTCTTCCACTATACTTTGTGGAGTATTACACCCCAAAAAATACATTTTTAATTAGGCTTGAGGCTCCCCCACTGCTTCCCCAGCCTGAGGTTAAGTCATTGCCCTCCTTTGCTGCCCAGGTTTCCCTTCAACCTCAGTTTCTCTCACCAAATGAGAAATTATCAGTCTTTGCCCATTTCACCATGCTAGAGCCCACATTTACGAAGTGCCTCAGCTAAAATCGTTATTAAAGCACACATAGGAGGAGATCTCCGTGCAAGCACTTTCTTTCACGGGGTGACAACCAGCTATAAACTCAAATCACAACCACCTTTGTCATAGAAACTATAAACAAGAGACAGAAACACAACACACTGTATATTTCTGGGCTTTAACTGAATCTAGCAAATTGTAAACATCTTTCTTTAAATACTTCCCAGCGCCTTACACCTCCAGAAACGGATCTCCTCCTCCACTTGATTTTGCACAAGCCTTTAGTGCCATTCTCTTCACGCTGCACACATCAAACAATTATTTTTCAAAGCCCCAAGCCCTTCCTTGGGTCTCCAAGTCCACAAAGCTGCAACCATCAACCTGGGCACTGTGCTTAAAAATCGCACCGGCCCGCTGTAGGAAATCCACGTCATGTTTTTTAATGACAGGTAATATTTCTAAGGCAGCCCCTGGCCGGAATAAGAAGTTGTTTATCAAAATCGTTCCCGTTCAGGACATCAGTGTTTGGGATTACAGGTCATGTATAAATGGGAAAAGTGTCTCAATCTGGTGGGACATTTGCTGCTGCATTGCAGAACCACTCATCCTCCTAAAACAATGCTGGCTAACGCAGAAGTCGTCTCCACTTGGAGGTTGGTCCTTGGGTTGGGGATGAGCATCATCAGTATGAAACCAAAAGCCACCCCTACATTGTTGGCAGGTCCCTTTGTGCTGCAGGAAGGAAGCCAAGGATGATGCTGCAGACGTGACTCGTTGTCATCCCTGTTTAAATGAGCTGCACGTCCACCAAGGAAGTTCAAAGAATGTTACAATTATAAAATATATCTGTGCTATATAATCAGTGCTGTTTGTTATAGCAGATAGAGCTGGGATAGCTTTTATGGTATGTAATCCACAAAACTTGTACAGGATCTTTTTCCAACTAGATAAAAAGTGCACTGAAGCTCTATAAATCCAAATTAAGAGGTAGAATGTATTAAGGAAAATTTATACCATCCTCTCTGTATATGTGTATTTTGATTTTCTCATTATTTATGTCTGCGTACATACAGGAAAAACAACAACTAACATATATACAAGAGGCACCTAACTTTTGAGATGAGGACTCATTTCACAGCGAATCCAAGCTATATTTACAAAGGCCTGGTGTAATGCTTGCACAGGTGACCAAGCCCTTTTGGGACAAAAAAAAGAAAAAAAAGAGGGCTTTTTAGAAAGTTAAATAACTGTCCCTATGGCTGCACACCAGACTCCTGCTCGCTCCAGCCACCGCCTGAGTGAGCTGTTCTTCAGTGTGAGTTGTCACTGCGGTACTAATAAAATGTGATGGTCTAATTGTATTAGCAATTTCCCATCATATTATATTAATATGCATCATACTAGTATCCATTTTCACTAATGTGACATGAAAGGCAGTAATTTGATTACTTTTCCCTACAATTACGGGGAGAGAGCTTGGCCTCCTGGATGGGCCGTATTCCGGGCAGCCGGAGCGTCGAGCTCCAGGTCCTGCCTCTGTCCCCAACTCACCTTTGGGCATCTCAGTGCCAGAGCTGTTAAATACACAGCTCCTAAAGTTTTGGGGAATCTCGTGTAAATGATGTTAGACATGGGGAGGATGGGCTGGCACGGTCTCCACCATTCTGGTGTTTTCCTGTATTTTCATATTTTCCAAAACTCCTAACTACCATCTCCATTAAAATTAGTGAGACCTTTGCTATATGAAAGTTTCTGTCTAATGGCAGGTGTCTCAGCCCTGACAACGTACATCAGCGATGCTCTCCCTGCTTAGATGTTATGTCTTTTATAATACTTTATTTCCTCTTTTGTGGGCAAGTCCCACTTGTGGCTTTTAGAGCCCTTCTGCTATCACATTCCTTCTGCTGTGGTCTTTAAAGAGGCAAATACAGAAGCTTGTAACTCACAAGTGGCTCGTGTGATTGCACCCTTCAAGGATGACAAACTTATTCTGCAGATTTCACCTCAACCCCAAGCTCAGGGCTTCTTTTCTTGCAGCCCTCAGCCAATACCATAGTACCAATATACCAGGGCTATAAAATGGGAATAATATT
The DNA here is from genome assembly GCA_013399365.1 of Pampusana beccarii. Lineage (NCBI taxonomy): Eukaryota > Metazoa > Chordata > Aves > Columbiformes > Columbidae > Pampusana > Pampusana beccarii. The sequence goes on from VWYH01010262.1 coordinate 123,531, forward strand.
TTTTTTTTCTTCTCATGCTTTTCAAGTTTTTTCTGTAGCAGAGACTGTGTCTTATCATGGCTATTTACTGCTACTAAGGCAATCTTGATAGGTCCACAGCATAAACAAGCAAGCCAGCATCCTCTCCGTACTGGCAGCCTTCAGAAAATACACTACAAGCTCATAATGCAGCCACCATTTCTTTTCCTAATTAAAGGAGCTGTCAGCACTGGAAATATTTCTGCAGGACCGCTCACCAGAACAGGTAATGGAGGAGATGGCCCCCAACAAGGTAAGATGCATACCCATCCCGAGCAGCTTCAAACTGGCAAGGAGCTGGTTGATCTGGCAACCCACCCGCCCCACAGCAAGGATTTATGTTAAATCATGCAAGTTTGGATAGTCCCACGATGCTGATTCGCTTCCCTGCCCAGAAGGATCGTCAAAAACTCATCCAGCAGCTCCGCTTACTGTAGAACAATAAACCATGGGAGAGTGCCATAAATCCCGGTAATGCGCTCGGAGGAAGGCAGGCGCTCCGAGGTCAGAGCTGGAGCTTCTTGGGAATTTTCAGACGAAAGATTTTTCATCAGAAATTGCTGATTCACTGAAAATGAAGCTTTTCCATACAACAAACCAATCTCACTGAAGCTTTCATTAGGAAGATCTCCCTGGCCCCAGGCAGAATTAATGACCACACAAAGAGAGGCAGAAGCCTCCTCTGAAGTGACCTGTAGCTTTCACCTGGACCACCAGGGACCAACGTCAGCACCTTCATCCCACCAGCCCATGCACACTGTGATAAGACTGTCCCACCACCTCCCAGGCTGGAGTCACTGTGCATTCTATAAGAAATTAAACACTTGTCCCCACAGGGTATTTCGCTGCTGATGGGATGAAGCCCACCCCAAAATTTGCCCCCTCCGCTTCAGGTTTTGCCACCCCCAACCTTCTCTCCAGCCCTTTGTGCCACCATCCGCTACCTCCCAGGCGCAAAGAATAACGACGGCGAAGACCCCAAAGACACGAGCTGGAGGCACAGCTATAAATCCTGCCCGGCGCCGGGTCCCCGGGGACGCCGCACGCCACAGCGGGGGATGCGGGGCTCTGGCAGCCCAGATATACGAGCCAGGGGGACGGAGGGGAAACCAACTGTATTTATCTCCCTCCGTCATCTTTCAAACCTTAGCCCAAAACAAAACACCCTCCAGGTTCAGAAAAGTTCACTTGGAGCCTCTCTAATGCAGGACAAGTAACACTCGAACCTCGAAGCAGCCCCATGAGGCAGCAGCACAGACAAGCACCAAGTCCCCAGAGCATCCCTGGTGCCACCACACCTGCCCTGGTGGGTACAGACGGGTTAACGGCCCGGCATCCTGAAAGAGCAATGGTGGTTTGTAGCGTATCAGGGGAAGGAATCCGGACTCCCACTATTTCTGGTAGTTTCCCTCTTTAATTCTCAGCAGAAATGTCCCCAAAACCAAACCACCTGGTCTCAAATACCTGCTCGCACGTGTCCTGATGGACACATGTCCCCTGTGCATGGTGCCCAGGCCTGGACTACAGGTCACAGCTCCCCCCACGTGTTGTCCTTATTGTTGTCTGTGGTTATAAAGCAGAAACCCCCGAGTGCCCCAGGATGTCCCTGCGGCACTTCTGGCACTCTCGGGCACAGAAAGCACCGCACGCCCCGGGAAGCTGCCTCCTCACGGGAGATTTACAGCCCTATTTGCACTTCAGCATCCTGAGCGGGTGCTGGAAAAAAAAATAGGCTTAGTGGTCCTAAAAGCAACCAGATGAATTCTGCAAAGCTGCTTGAAGCACTGGGAGAAAACAAATGAGGAGAGCAAGAAAGCTCCACCAGATACTTCCATATGAAGCTGAAGGCACTTCCAGGTGACACAAACGCCAGCGCCACTGTCCCCCAGTCAGTATCCGGATGGTTCCCGAGTGCTTGGCCATGTTCAGAAACACAGCCAAACCGAAAGCCATTGTATTCACACAGAAACAGCCCATTTTGCTTAAAACAAATGCTTTCCCTGCCTTTTTCCTTCGAAAAACTCCAAGCCCCACTGGTGAGGGGTGTGGGAAGGTCGGTCCCCAGCACGGGGGGGTTTGGCTCTGAGTGCCCAAAGGAGAGGGGAAAGCAGTGGTGGAGCAGAGAGCCTCTCCCAGCTCCCGCCGGGCTATCGGGTGCTGCCGTAATAAATCAAAATCAGTTATGGGAAATGTAAAATTATCATTTGGAAATCACTCTCTCTGAATAATTCAGTCATTGACTTTCACATCAAACAACCGTTCCAGCCACCCACACACGCAGTTCAGCCTCCTGCTTAGTTTTAAACTCTCTTTAATTATCGGCATTAACCTATCGCATGACTATTTTCATCCTTATTTCATGCCGGGGGAGGGGTCAGCGGTTTGATAAAGCACAACGAACTGGAAGACTTTGAGCTGTCCTTCTGCTCCTTCTGCCCAACTTCACAGGGCCGCCTTGGCCCCGGGTGAGAGCAAGGACACCGCAGCCACGAGCGCATCTCCAGCATCGCTCACACCCTCTGAATGTGGAGCAGTGGAGATGTCCCCGACCCCACCACCGTGCCCCAGCACAGCGCAGCTTGGCAGGAGCCGGTGCCTCCACATCTCCCCCAGCCCTAGATAAGGAGTTTCTCCAAGTAACTCACGCTCTGCTCCACACCTTCATGTCAAGTGGTGGATGCCCCATCCCTGGAGATATCCCAGGCCAGGCTGGACGGGGGTCTGAGCAACCTGAGCTGGTGAAGATGTCCCTGTCATGGCAGGGGGGCTGGACTAGACAACCTTTGAAGGTCCCTTCCAACCCAAACTATTTTATGATCCCGGGATGCACAACCATCCCCTACCCAGGCTGTTTTTCAGGAAAGCTTTCTCATTAAGCAGTAGGCCAGACCAGCCGTCTGCATAATCACCTTTTCTCAGGGTGTTAATCACATCCAGCAAGCAGGACCCCACCACATACCCGCCTTAAATAGAATCCCACATCTGACTCCCCAACCAGGCCGGAAGTTTAAAGAACATATCCAGAGCAAAAGTTCATCCACTTTTCTTTTAAGTTTCTTATTCTCCTTGCACTTCAACAACATGTTTAAGTTAGTTCTACATTTTATTTGTCTACTGAACTCCCTAAGTTAGGGAAATTAGTATTGTGCATGCAGTTAGATTTAATTAGTAATTGGGGAAATAGGTCTGGCATGTTTCATGGAGTCTTGGGGAAATTGTCAATTAGCATTGTGTTAATTGGTGTCTGCTGTCCTTGCTTTTTAGTTTTTAACCCCTTTTACCTTGTTCCCACTTTCGGTATGTAAAAATCTGTCTGTTTATTATTCTTTAAGTAAAGGATTAATTGCTTGAATTCCTGCCTGTGCCGGGTGTCCTTTTCCCCCTCGTGTGGTGGGATTTGCACGTGTCCTTCAGGCGCCGGTTTCAGAGACTGCGGGGGAGTCACCCCGGTCCCGGTGTCCCCCTGCCCAGGGCCAGGCTGGGGTCTGTCCCCCACCACCAGCCTCTGCCTGCCGCAAAACCAGCTTTTCCTCCCAGAGCTGCCTTGTCTTTTCCTTCTCTCACCCACGCCGTTATTCATTCACCCCAACAGGCACCGAAATCTCTTACAATTTACAAAATAAAAATTCGAATAAAGGAAAGATGAGCAAGGAAGAGGAAGTTTACAGTTACGTTTAAAAAGTAAAATTTGATGCGTAAGACGTTAGCCAGCGAAAGTGAAGGAAATTCATTTTAAAAGCACTCGTTGCGCTATTTCGCCCTACTGCACGTCCAGTGATAAACCAGAGGTTTGCACCTCTACCTGGTGAGAATAACTAATTGTTATTAATAACCAAGGTCCTGATCCTGCGAGCAGACACGCATACAGTCAGCTTTAGGACATCCATGCACATAAAGTTAAGATCCTTGCAATCACTTCCAGGAGCGATGCTTCCAGAGCCTGAGAGCATTTTAGACAAAGACAAATTCCCAGCCCAGAGACATCCCAGAGGAGGGCCAGATTTGTGACTGATGGGGGCACGAGCCAGCACCAAGCTCAAACCTTTCATTCCAACACCTCAGCTGGAGCCTCCCCATCCATGCACAGCTTTGGGTGTCCAGCCCATGCCATGCTGGGCTCCAGTGCCCGTCCAGGCACCCAACCGAAACCCACCACCCCATGCTGGACCCCCGTAACCACCTCCTTGGGTCCAGCTTTGGGCAGAGCCACAGCGATGCCCAGGGAGGGAAGGGGAGGCTGGTTTTGCATGAGGGAGGGAACTGGTCTAGAAATTATTCAGAGCACGATTAAAACACATCTTTCCAAGCAGGGGCATTTGTATGGAGAACTATGGAGGAAAACTTCTCCTTTGGTCCCCGGTTCAGAAGGGAGGGCCATGTGGGAAAGGGTGCGGGATGAACCAGGTTGAATTAGCTCAATGGCCTCAAGACCCACCTGGGACTGCCAGAGCTGGGGCAGAAGGAGCACAGTTTTAGGCTTCATGATGTCTTTTTTTCCAGTGCTTCCAGCCAGCCCTGCTCCTGCGCTCAGCAGGTATTGTGGTTTGCTTCCACAAAGGACCTCTCTGCTTATTGTCCTAAAAAAACCCATGACAGGCTTATGTCATCCCAGGTTAACCCAGGAGGAGCTAAGGCTGAATTTATTCAGAGAGTACAAGCACAGAGAAAGGTCCAGCAAACGCCAACCAAGAGCTGAGCCAGCTGCCAGAGCAAATCAAGAGAGAAGAAAATGCTTTCGCCCCATGCTTTGCCCCAGTGTGTGCTGCCAAAGCCACCAAGAGGCATGGCACGCTCTGATGGACTGTGCTTGGGACAGGCAAGGGTGACAGTTCATTGACAGACGAGAAGTATGAGCAGCTCTCAATCTCTTTAACCATTTAGAAATGGGAAATAAAGACTGACCCTCTTTCTGCCCTTGATAGGTCCCTGCTCTGACAGGAAAGGGGGGACCGGGTGGGCATGGAGAAGGCAACCCAACCTTGGAGGAGGTAGTTGGGATCTGGTGATGCCCACACCAATGGGTGCAGCAAAAGATGGTCGAGTCCTACAAGATGCAGTCAGCCAACAACCTACAGCAGGAACAACAAGCCCAAACAAGAAAAAACCTGCAGAAATAGGGCATCTCTCAGCCACCAGACAGAGACAGTTTTCCTCAGGGAGCTCCGCTGCCACAGTGATCCACCTGAGGAGCACAATATGGGAGCTGAAGAAGTCAGCTCCGTATTTGAGGAGGTAAAGGCAACCAACCTGAGAGAAGGTTACAGAGTTTTTAAATTATATTTGCACAGAATTAGAAAGTAATAATTAAAGTAGCAAATAATCTGAATCATGGAATCATTTCAGTTGGAAGAGACCCTCAGGTTCGAGTCCAACCATAACCTAACTCTAGCACTAAACCATGTCCTTAAGAACCTCCTCTAAATGCCTTTTAAACATCTCCAGGGATGGTGACTCCACCACTGCCCTGGGCAGCCTGAAAGGCACTGTACTAATGACATCTTCATAATAATTATCTCACCAGAATTTCAGAGGCTGAATTGTTTTCTGCTGGATTTACAAATAATTTTGTGAAAAATAACAAATCCTCCCTAAGAGAGGCTATAGTACTATAATGATAGCACTTGAAAGCGCCATACAGTTGTTAACCAGTTGATCTTCACAACTATAAGGTAGGGAAGCATCATTACCTCCATTTGGAAAGTATCTAGACAATGGAGTCCAGCTCTGCTTTCAACCAAAGCCAAGCAAACTTGTCCCAGTCATCTCAGAATTATTAATCACCTAGAGTACCCAGGGCACACGCATTTTATCCAGCGTCGTGTTTAAGACCGTATCTGGTCCTTGACAACGCAGGAATTGAAGTTCATGCAAGAGTCATGACCATCAGTCCTCTTGTATCTTCAGGTGCATCTACCATAGCGTCTCTACCCAGACAACTGAGTCAGAAACAGAGGGTCAGGAAGAAAAGGCACCTCATGAGGACCTGCGGATGACCACGGAGGGCAAACAGACAGAAGGATGAACCCCTGGCTTGTTATGGGCTTCTCTCAACCAGATCTTCAAACAGAAGGCAGGTCTTTCTTCCTGCCATCTCAGAACGGCTCCCAAATTAAAGCATCCCCGCTCCAAGCCAGCACATGTGGTTGTTTGGGGAAACCTCTGGTGACACCCACAACGTCCTGCGCACTCCCAAGGCCTCGCCCCTGCAGTTATTCCCAGGTAGCGGCGGGGGTTTAGAAAGCTGAGCTGTCGGAGGGGATCACGGATGTGCTCGGATATGTATTAATTAGAATTCCTGCACAGTTTTCTTCTGTTAATTATAGCTTAATTTGATTGCTTAATAGCTCTGGTTTTTGTAATGTTTAGCACCTGTTGTAAATTGCACAAGATAAATCGTCTTCTACTATCTACTCCGTTTACTCCTAAAATTTTGCATTTCCCTTTCAGCTCCCAGCTTTGGATTTGAGCCGTCAGCTTCTCTCAACTTTGCCCTTTTCAACCGAAGAATTTTTTTTTCTTCTTCAGTGGGCTATTTAACCAATGAAGTGGGTTTCAGCTAAATACTTTCTTAAAAGCTACAATTTTAAAAAATAATAACAGGTAGAGAGGAATATCCGCATACCGTAAAGTGCACAAACGTTGACCCACGGTATTGTGCAGACTTTCACTCGAGGGTCATCCTTTTACCTCCTTGCTGTTTCCTTCTCCCTTTCCAAGGTGAGGAGGGGGGGTTCATCCTTCTCTTACAGGATTATTAGACAGAAGTGGAGGCCCTGCATCATTAATTGATTTCTTCCATACATTGTGCTATGATACAATTTTTCAAGGCTGTGCATAATTGTGTTCCCTGTGCCACTGCTCTATGTTCTGTCCTTGTCATATTGTCATTGAAGGCTGATTCCACCCTCTGTAATTGGAGATGTTCTACTTTTGGACAAAGGTGTGGGGGCAGCTCAGGGGAACAGCGCTGACATTTACTTCATCAATTTATTTTTATTGTTCCTACATTTATTGCAGCTATAACAGCCCTTTAATAGTTATATCTCCTCCCTGTAGGGTATTCTGGTATTTGAAATTTTTTTAACTCATTTGTTCTCATAGATAACAGTAAAGTGCATTTCATGCTAACCTTTAGGTTTCAATCTTCTCTCTTTCTTTGGCTCTGAAGCAGTTGCAGCTTTAAACTTTTACTGCATTGCCAGTCTAAAGGCCACTACCACCGAGTCCATTCTAGCACTGAAGTAACCACAAATTAGTGGTCCTGAAAATTTCAGGGAGGCGAGTTCTAAACCTAGAGTGCAGCTATTATCATAATTCAAAATTGGCCGTCCTTTTAATAGAGGGGGAGAAAAATACAGTAAATACTCACATTGAGTCTCCTTTTACAGTCTTCGGTCAAAGAAGGGGCAATAATTGCATCTTTATGACTGGCCGAGTAACTGACTCCACCACCTTCGAGCTCGTGCCCTTCGGTACCCGCAGAGACAGTAAATTATTTCAACGTTTAGACAAAACTGCACCTCCATCCGCACGTTTCCCTTTGTGTCCCCTTCCCAGGTGGACCCTTTCCTCTCTTTTTGGTTTTATCCCATCTGCCACTCAAGCTGCGACCAAACAGCACCACAGAAGATAAATGATTGCTAACAATCAACTCACGGGTGGATTTCAGCAGGTGATTTTCCATATTCAGAGATACTCATCCCTAAACTTTCAAATATGAGCTCTCCAACAAATTCAGGTTAGACATGAGGAAGGAATTTTTTACACAGAGGGTGGTGAGAGCCTGGCCCAGGTTGGCCAGAGAGGTGGTGGATGCCCCATCCCTGGAGACATCCCAGGCCAGGCTGGACGGGGCTCTGAGCAACCTGAGCTGGTGAAGATGTCCCTGTCATGGCAGGGGGTTAGAAGAGATGAGCTTTGAAGCTCCCTTCCAACCCAAACTATTTATGATTCTATGAAATGCTCTTGATCACAGGTGGGACCTGACCCTGGGCACCGGTTTCCCAGCTCAGGGTCCCACAGCATCGCCCAGGACCAGCCAACACCTACAGCAGCCAAGGACAAGCGGTGCCACCAGGTCACCCCCAACACAGGAAATCTTCAAACATCAACAAAAACCCCACCAGTACACGGGTTTTCCTCCACTGACACAGAGAACAGTTCTGCAGCAACAGAGAAGAAACCTGCACAAGCCATGAGGTTCACGTAGGCAAAGGACCTTCCCAGACACAGCCATGTGTGAGCACCTGGGCCAGAAGGACGAGTGTCCAGGAGAAAAGTGCATTTTTCCACCAACACTGAAACAAAATCTATGCTGCCACCATAGGAAAAGCCACCTATTTATCCTCTTTTTGTTGTTTTTAATGGCAGCTCTTAGCAAAACCATCTCTAACCTCACCTCCCTGGCTCCACCCTGGTGTTACAGAGATGCTCTTTTTCCTCAATGCCTCTTCTCTTAAAGACACCGCCAAGAAACAGCTTAATTAAAGCAAATGGAGACATTCAGAGCAAGAACAAATTAGGCCAGGGAGATAAACTAGAAATGAGACAATAAAAGATAAGAAACGAGCACTTAAAACAGTGCAAAACCCCCTTTTTTTTAATGGAGCTGTATGACCTTCTACCAAACATACCCAAAGTTACTTTTAAGCAACATACTGTGCACTTTGTGGAGTGTCTACCTATAACTGCACCTGCTTGTAATGCAGCAGATACCTGGGTATTTTAGTGTAGTACTACCGGTCATGGTACTACATGAAAAGAGAAGGAGATTTTTCCAAAAGCTTCTGAGAAACGGAGAAAAAAAAAAAAAAAAAAAACACACCCTATGTTAAATTGGTGTTGTCGACTTAATTGAAAATACAAACTTTTGTAAAGCAAGTTTTCAAGTATCAGTTTGAGAATTAGCATGCTTTGCTTTTGTTGATGGTGTGCTTGTGCTTAACTTCAAGAATTATTTTTTTTTTTTGAAACAACAAGTGATTTTCTGAATATAAAGCATTTGACTCTAATTTGCAGGCACCAGGGTCTTGCAGCGGAAGGTGATGTGGAGCAAAGGCACCTTCGCAGCGCATCGTGTACTCACTGCCCCTTTTGCCATCACAACGCTCAGGCAACCCCCTCACTCAAAAATTAAGCCAAAACCACTATTGTCCAGCCTCCGGGGAGCGACCCTGACCCCAGGATTGACTTTAATCCTCACGATTAAGGCAGGGAACAAACTCTCCTGCTGCTCCTGAATGCTCCCCCCAAAAGAAGCGGAGCCAACAACAATGCGGGGTGTCTTCAAAGCCTGGCGAGCGGTCACACACGAAGTAAAAATAATCATCCAAGTGGCCGTGCCCGTGTCCCCCAGTACCCTCCACCCTGGTGGGACAACGTGGTTTCTTAATTAATCCTTGATCTCAGACACATCATGCCCTGCCACTTGCAATCCCTCTAACCTATCCATCACAAATAGCAATATTAGGAGCAACATTAACCCAAACAGGCAATTACAATATTTGAGCATCCGCCACATCTTTGCCCTGAAATGGGAACATAGTAAAAAAAAAAGAAAAACACACAGTCACCTCTGCTGGCCCATGGCTTTACACCCAACTGCTGGATGTGGCCGCAGAGACATGGAGAAGCGGAGGTGTCACACCAAGTAGGGGTGCAACCCTGCTTTGGTTTAACTAGGACAAAGTCCTAGGAAAGTCGAGCCTTGGAGCCATTCTGTATTTGCAAGCCAGCTAAGCAGCACCCGAGCATGGATCATTCCCACCTCTGAGCAGACCAGTTCAGTCAAAATGGAAAATCAATACCCAAAAAAACAGAGACGGAGGCTTTTCCCCCATTAATGAACCCTTTTTTTTTTTTTTCTGTGCTTCAGGACCATTGCACCCAGAGGATTAAAGGTAAGAAGTGCCAAAATACCACAAGCTTTGATGCTCTTCAGGTGCTCTGCTTCAACCAGAGCACGAATACTTCATAAAAGGGAGATCAGTTTTATAACTATAAAAACTGATAGATTGATTCAAACATCGGGAATAAAAAGTTTTCTCTTTGGAGCTCTCCCTGGGGTAGGGCTTTTGGTTTTGGGGTTTTTGTTTGAACTCTTACAGTTCCCATTTCTAGTTGTACCCACAGCCAGCAGAGCCAGAAGGTTTTGTCTCCCACAAAAAAAAGTTTCGGTTTGTTTTTCTTTGGGTTTTTTTTAAGTTGTTGTTTATTTGTTTGGGGTTTTCTAATTTGTTTTCTTTGTTCTGTTTTAAATACACTGCAGGCTCTGTTTCTCCTGAACATCCCTGTTTCCTGAGAAAGGCGACAGAGCTCAGGTAGCTGAAGAAGAAGAAAACGAAAGCAAAAGCACGGGTTCACACGTAGAATGTGTAATAAAGGAAAATCACAATTATAACCATATTAAATTTGCATTGTTACCCTACATGCAAGGCTACGGCATAGTTCCCACTAGGATCCTCCCAGTATTTTGATTCCGAAGGATTTAAAATGAAACTACAAAAATATTGCTGAAGATCTGAAAAGCAACACCAGAAGCTGAAGCAAGACAAGTTTGCATCAGGTCAAATGACGATGGGCTTTTCTAAAAATGAAGTTTTCCAACCTGGTGGATTTTAACGCCAAGGCTTTTCTTGCGTAGGCTGAGAGCAATGGTTGATTTAAAACCACAGTTACGGCACCAAGATGCTCGACTGACCCAAAGCTTCACACCTTGGAGGGGCAGCACTGCCCTCCAAACACAAATTTCTATCGAGCAGATACTTCTGAGCTCACATCTCCCCTCTTTAAGTCATTCTACCACCACTTCTCATGAGAAGAGATTTTCCTTGTTGCCAAATTTCTCCACAGTGTAACTTCTACCAAACCCAGCTGCACCAAGGAAAAATTAAGCCTTTTGGGTAAAATCAGTCAAACACATTTCTGCAATTTGGTATATTTCTGCTTCTAAGTTTTTGTTTTTCATATCGCTACCTCCTGTTTCCCTATTTTGTGGGTTAGCCCTAGCTGTTTTTGACTTTGCAGACTTTGTTCCCCATGTCTTTTTAGCTTAGTTTCCTGTTTATCAGAAATGATTAATTTCACTTTTGCTAACAAAAAAAACCTCACCTCCTGATTTGTTCACCTGTATAAATGACCATGACAAAGGCGACTGTCCCACCATGCAGCAGCGCTCCGAACCTTAATTAACGCCTGTGCAGTGCTTTGAACATGGCACGTTCTATGATAACTTAGCGGTTTGGTTTTTTTTTTTTTTAATTTTTCAACTTTTAAGTCCTGTTGCAGCATTATTGTTCAGATCGGTACATGGCGGCATATGGCAGGTCACGCTTTCACAGCACCCGCCAGCCCAGGCCAGCAGAGCAGATGCTGTGGATCAGCGCATGGTCCCCGGTTCTGCAGGCTGGTTCCTCATCTCCCTCCAACACGCTCCTGACAGATCCGCTTTCTTGGAGAACTGAACCTCCAGAGCAAAACTCGCCGAGGTCACTGCAAGTGTGGACCGAACCCCTCGTGCACACCGGGGACAACCAAGCTCCTCAAAGTGGGATTTGGGGTTATCTTATCCTCGATGGTGACAACTCCGCTGCTTCCCCATGGAGGAGGCGCAGCCACCGCAACACGGATTTGGAGCACGTACTGTTTAGAAACGTCTTAAACTCATCTTTCCCTTTTGCTACATGTCCCTTTGTGCTTTTTGTAAAATTTTTAATTTATTAAAGATGTCACTTGATAGGGCCCTTGCTATGCTTAGCTGGAACATCCTCTAAATGCTTCCCAGTGGGCTCTGGATAACTCCCCTTTGATTACCACGCGATTAGTTTGTTCAGCTGATGGCCTTTCTTCTCCAAGATCCTCATTGTGTCTCCTGCCTCCTATGCAGTTCTTAAGAATTTGAATGAGCCGTTTTATTTCTTCCTACAAGCGAAGATCGACAAACCCAGCCCCACCCTTCTGCTTTCACTTTTAGTGTGCCTAATAAAAGTAGTGTGAGGGCTGGGTGTTGGTTTGTTGTTTTGTTTTTTTTTTCTTTTCCAGGGGTCGTAGCTAATGGAGAATTTTATGTTGTTTCTGACACTGTTTGTGGTGCCTCCCACCAGACTACAAGCTCCCGAGGATTGAAAGACGGTGGCATAAATGTCAGGGAAATGTCTCTGCTGTGTCAGGTCTAATTAGACATTTGTACTTGTAGGACAAACACCTTCCTCGTAAAATTGAAAGCTCAGCCTCAGCACATGCTCAGAGAGACTTGCAAGGAGAAGGCATCACAACCAGCACACAGACCTATCCAAATCTGATGCAATTTCCTCCAGCATTTTAGTTCAGCCACCACAACACACATCTCCATCCCCACTCCCACCCCAAGAGACTTCCAACACATGAAATAGAGATGCTTTGCCTTTGCTGTGCTTTACCCAATTGACTTCCAGAAACACAGAAAATCCTCAGCTTGAAGTTCAAGGCACCAAATTAAAAGCCAAGGATCACAACTCGTCCATTAATACCTGCACCTGGGAGCACCAGTTTTGGGACACAACACATGGTGGTTCCCATCTTGTCACGCTGTACAGAGCACCAGCTGCTTGTCTAAAAAACATCCCTATGGGGATGCTCCGAAAAAGGGGACCTCAGGGCTCACCATCAGGTTGGAGTCAATGATCTTAAGGGTCTCTTCCAACCAAAATGACACTATGATTCTACTGGGTGCACCTCTGCCACCTTTTCTTGTCCACTCATGCTTTCCCTTCAACATAGAGGCTTTTCCTCCATGTTTCAGGTTGAGGTGGACACAGGCAGACCAAGAATAACCTGGCAATTACCTCTCTCAATCTCACATCTCTGGTGCCATTACAGATTGGCAGGCTCATCCTAGGTCCTTTTGCAGCACTAGGTGACTCTGACACATCTGATGCTGATGAGAATTTAAACAAACTGCAGACAGATCAACCACCCAAGACCTCGCTTGGACCTGAAGCCAGCAGGTAAGAGGTGAGACATCTTCCCCCAGCACTGCAACCATCTCCGCTGCTAGAGCAAGCTTAGAGAAACCACAAAGTCCACCTTACGGACAAGGAGGTTCTTGTCGAGAGCTCCCACACACGGCCATGGGGTCTGACCAGGGTGCCTGAGAGCTCTACAGCATGGGCTTTGCTGAGAACTTCCTGCTATGACCTAACTGTCCTGGCTGCCGCTGCGCAAACATCTGATGTTCCTCAGGACAAAAGGAGGGAGAAGCATGCAGACGCACGTCCACACGTGTTTGTGCACGCACACGCATAGACGGGAGAAATAGTGTTGTGAGCTGGAAAAACCAAACCCTTGGAAAAACCAAATAGTCTCATCTTGTCTAAGCTTTAACTTCCCCTCCATTGTCCACCCAAGTCTGAGAGAGCAGCTCCCTCTGTGGGTTTTCCTCCTCGGCTGTTTGTTTGCTGGCTGAGGGTGCATCTGGGGAAGTGGAGAGGACACCTGGCCCGCGCTGGGAGTCACTCATCACAGGAATCTTGCCCAAAATAAATTAGGATTTAGGGAAAGAACTTATCACTCAGGTGATTACATGGAGAAAATTAGCAGCAGTGCAGTGTCTCTCTACTGTGCCATGAGGAGTAGATGAATAATAGTCAAACATATGTTCAATAAGACTTACTGCTATGAAAACACTGGTTCAGCAAAAATCACATTCTGACCTTCAGGTCAGATGAAAATGGCCAAAGACCCTGGTCCCTTCCTTGGACAAACGACTCTGAGGACCTGGGAGAGGGAAGCAAGCATGACTGCCCTTGGCACCAACCACAGGTGCCACCTTAGAAAACTGTAAACCTGGAGCCCCAGCCACACGATCAGTACAGGCAGTGTATGTATGAAAGGTCCCGTGTTCCATTTCATAAGAGACGTGGCCTGAATCCTCACCAGATTCCTTTGTAATTACATGCCGCCCACACAAGATGTCCTCTGCTGTTCTGACTGCTTGTACCACCCTTCACTTCCCAGCCGAGAGAGCCAGTCTTGTGCTCTCCACCCAAAATCCCAGCTCAGTTTCCTTCACCCTACCCCTGCAGGGGGGCGCCCACCCAAACCTGGGCTTTGCAATCACCCTGCACCGCCCCAGCAGACCCAGAGCCCCAAACCTGGCAGGGCAGCAGCATCTCACGCTGTGGGGCAGGCACCGCTTTGCGGCCGCATTTCTGCGACAGGGAAAGGCATTGCTGTGCCTGGGTTGTGCGAGAGGCTTTGGGATCCCTAGATGCGAGGGCTGGGGATTAGAATGTAAATCTGCTCATAAACGGCCCCAAAAGCTCAGGGGTCTGCAAGAGGGAAAAGCAGAGAAGTCCTTTGTGGGGCCAAAAATTTCAGTGTTTTAAAACTTTAAAAAAAAAAAAAATAAATAAATATATATATATATATATATATCTCCAAAGGCAAAGATCACTTCTGTGTTTTGAAATTTTTAAGCAAAATCCAAGGTTCCTCTTCCTGCTCCACAAATGTTGAATTACCAGACTCCAGCCACCCTAATCCTGCAATGGTCCAAGTGTTTGCAGCTTCCCCTTTGCTTCCTGCTTTTGGTTGATACAGCAGATCACAGAATCAGAACGGTTTGGGTTGAAGGGACTTCCAAAGCTCCCCCAGTGCCCCCTCTGCCATGGCAGTAACATCTTCACCAGCTCAGGGTGCTCAGAGCCCCGTCCAGCCTGGCCTGGGATGTCTCCAGGGATGGTTCATCCACCACCTCTCTGCCCAACCTGGGCCAGGCTCTCACCACCCTCAGTGTAAAAAGTTTCTTCTTCATTTCTATCCCAAATCTTGCCTCCTTTAAATTAAAACCATCACCCCTTATCCTATCACAACAAGCCCTGCTAAAAAGTCCGTCCCCATCTTTTTTTATAGATCCCTTTTAAGGACTAAAAGGCCACATATTATGCTAAATTCCATGCCACAAAGCACGTGTGTGTCAAGGAAGGGGCTGGTAGGATATTCCCAGCCCAACACAAGAGAAGATACATCCACGGTTTCCCAGGGACCGAGACAAGAACAGACCCCACGGGAGTTTGCGATGGACATGGGCAATATTGAGACAAAGAGGTGCAGTTGTGGGAGGCTGCCTTGCACGGAAGAGAGCTGTCAAAAATGGATACGAGTATTTAAATGGCAATCTTATTATCCCATCTGCCCCGAACAGAAAGGGCTTCTCACATCCCTCCATCTGAGCCTGCGCCACCAGGTCCAGATGAGCTCCCGCCTTTTTTTTTTTTTTTTAAATTATTATTATTTTTACAGAACTAAAAAATGTTTTCAAAACTACCTTTAATGAACCGAAAACGTTCATTTGAAAGTCTGCTCTGTGGAAAGAGTGAGGCTGAGGGAGGGAAGGAAGTGACACAGGGTTTGCTGACCGGCGGGAGGCTGGTTTCAATCCCCCCGCAGAGAAACGCAGACAAGGTGTCGGAGCCGGCCAGAAAGCTAAAATTGCAAGAAATGAACCATTTTTTTCCCCAAAAAATTCTTATTTCCAAGCCTGGATACAACCCATGCATGTCCCTCATGCCTATCCGAACACTTTGTGCAACCCAAAAAGGATGCTGAGCAGTTTCTGCCTGCATCCCCATACCGTCGGGCGTCCTTCCTGCGGGGAAACCGCTCACCGTACCCAAACTTTTGGCTCTTTTCTGCAGCCCTGACCCAGCACACAGGCACTTTCCATCCCCTGGCCCATCAAAAAAACGAGAGAAAGAAAAAAAAGAAAAAGAAAGAAAAAGAAAGCCATTTTTCTAACTGAAGGAAAAGCCATGCCAAGTCCTACAAGTACCGCCTGGCCGGGCGCCAGGAAATGTGTAAATTTTCGTGAGCTTGGGCTATTTTGCCAGAAGTCTGCAATGTGTCTGGACACGACCGGTTCCCCTTTGTCAGCCCCAGCCTGACCAACCAGGAAGTTTGAGAAAGAAAAAAAAAAAAAAAAGAAAAAAAGACAGACACACACTTTTCCACCCCCCCAGTAACACAATGACTCTCCTGTAATACCTTTCATTTCTGCACCAACAGCCGCAATGGTCCCACAAATCGGGCTGAGAGGGGAGGGGTACGACAGCCCTTTAATTCTTAAAAAAAAAATAAATAAATTTTTTTTTCTTTTCATTCTCATGTTTGCTGATAACCTCACAACCGCCCTCCCAGCCTCGCAGTGGTTATTAGCCTGGCTTGTTGCTATAAATACCAGCGTTAACTCCTTGTATTCCCCGAGGACCGAGTCGAGAAGAAAAGGGGCATTTATGCAACTTTTTCTTCTCTAAAAAAAAAAAAAAAAAAAAGGAACAGGCAGAATTTCATGTAGCACACAGTTAATTGATTTACCCAGACTTCTAAGTGAGGCGCCGGAGGTATCAAACTCCAGCTTTGGGCTGCGGGGGCAAAAATGCATTTAAATATGTTTAGGAAACACAGATTTAATTGGGCTGAGGGACAGGAGACCCAACTCTGCTTGCAAGGAGCACGGATCTGCCGCCACGGCGAGGAAGAGGAGGATGGGGAAGGCTGAGGATGGGGCACGGGGAGGAAGGAGCAGGGGATGCTCAAACCTCCGGCTCTGCCCCACTGTCCCCCTTGTCCCCCAAGCATCTCTGACAGGACGGGGACCGTTCAAGCCCATTTCACAGCCGGAGGACACACCTGCAGAGGCGGTCAAGCGTGGATGAGGGGAAGTTTGAGGGTGAAAATGCTGCTGTTTCTCACCCTGCAGACTTTAAGTCATCACCCTGGTGAGACAGCCACCTACCGAGGTCCACAAAGCCCAAGCAGAAAGCGTGAGATGCTGTGATCGGTGCACAAATCGTATCTCCAGCCAGGTGGGTATCGGGTGGAAACCAAAGGGTTTCGGTCCTCAGCGCCCATGACTAACGTTACAAGGATGAAGAAAATCCCCCTTCCTGGGGGGGTCAGTTCATCTGGGCTCTGAGCTAGTGTAGCACCAAACGCAAACTCTTCAAATCCTTCCCCCCTGCCCAAAGAAAAAGGAAAAAAATATATATCCTCTTACAAAGAGTTCTCAAAGTTATCCGAGATGTTCAGTTCCAACAATTTCAAGGCTTCAAAAAAATATCTGTAATTATTTTGATAGCAATGTAGCTTCCCCACCAACCAACAGATGTCTTTATCTAGATCAAAAAGGAAAGAAAAACGGACATGGGAAAGACACTCACTGTGTTAAACTCATGTTTAACCAAGTAACTTGATATTCAATAACTTGTGTGTGTGTGTATACAGACACACAGAGGAGGCTTTCCAGATATGCCAGTGAGCCTACAAGCAGGTCCAAGACAGGCCTAAGGATGCAGGAAAAAGAAAGATGTCTAGGTGAACATACAAAACGAAAATAACAGTGCCGGTAAAGACTATCTCGAAATCTTTTAAAAAATTACCCCTCCTGAGCAAGGCAAAGCATTCAAGGGACCTCAGTGGTACTGTTGGCACCGCTGGATATACCCAAATATTCACAGGGATGAGATGCCCTTGAGCAAGTTCTCAAGTGAAAAGGGTACAAATTGCTTATTTTTCAGTATCAAGTGTGCTTGTCATCAAAGAGACAGCCTGCCTTTAACAAATAGATTCAGGTTGGTCAGAGAAACTAGATCCCCATATCCAATAAAATCACCCTTCCCTTAGACACGTGTGTCGCCTCGGTTCAGCGGCTGAACCACCGAGACCGTCCTCTGCGCCAGAGGCTTCTTCAGCTCCTGCAAATCCCCACGGCCAGAAAAACTACGTTTATTCCGTTTACCCAAATACTGCTTCGTTTACTAAAGCTAAAAAGAACTGAGACTACCCCAAAATCATTCTGGCTAAGAGCACGCAAAGCAACAGATGTAGAAAACTTGTAAAATTAAAAAAAAAAAAAATCTAAAAATTGTGATTTCTGAAGCATCACCTCTTCACATAACCTACCCAGCCAGACACAGCTCAGTTCCACCCAAATCGCTCACCTCTAGGGTAAAATAAAACCCTCAGCAATGCCTGAATACAACAGCATATACTCAAACTGATGGCACGTCCAACAGACCCAACTCCACAACCACGAGGCACCAAAAAGCCTTTCAGCCAACACATCTCACCTCATGTGGCTGCAGGAAACATCTTGGTCTTCACTGCTGCCCCAGCAAAGGTGGACAGTATATTTTGCTTTTCAAAGCACCAAGGCTTGCTTTTTATTGACAGAGAAACAAGCACTTAAACAGAGAAACTCATTACCATGAACTCGGACGTGTCAACTGGAGAAGGCTTCCACTGGGTCTTACGGGATCTGTCATTTATTTGCCTCAGCCTCTGCATTTTCCCCTTACACCACTGATTTTTCTAACCAGTGCTGGACTCCCTCTGCATCTCACGATGTCCCAGCACAAGTGACTCCTGTTATGGGCACAGGGGCTCAGTGCAAGAGCATTAAGGTGTATCACAGGAGAGGCAAGTCCCTCACAGAGCACGGAAGGGAAGGTGGAAGTCAAAAGTTTCCAGGCTTTGCTGTCAGATTTTCTTTTAAGCCAAAATGTCAATGATTTGTATGCAAAATTTTAACTAAACCATTTCTTCCTCACTTTTGGAAATATTTTCCCTATAGAAAGGGAAAAAAAAAAAAAAAATCCCAAGTCTGGCAATGCGCTGCCTACCCGATTCCTTCGGCTGGTCTGAATCAAAGCTACCATTCATCCATGGCCCACTCCCGCACGAGACCTGGGCACGCTGATCCACCATATACTCGCCGGAAAGGACATAAAAATAAAGCAGATGCTATTAGCATTCAGAGCACACATCCACTTGCTAACCCCCCTTTCATAGCCTTGTGTATGCCTTGAATCAGAGGGCTAACAAGACAGAATGCTATGAATAAACTCGGTATGAATAAAGTATGAATTCTCGGTATGAATAAGGTCTTGGAGTAAGTGTTCAAAAACGGCGGTGCCACCCCGAAGCCTCCCAATACAGAGAGGGATAAAGGCAGAACAAGAGCGGCCCAGCGGTGCATCGGCCACAGCTTGAGGTCACTCCTGCCAAGGGCAGACCAGGAGCAGAGATCGCCCGATCCAGCAAACACATGAGACACATTGATGGGTAACTGGCCTCCCACCTCTGGACTCGCCTTCTAAAGCCCTCATAATAAGCCCAAACTACAGGGTTTTGCAAAAAGACGGACCAAATTTCTCAAAGGCGTAGTGATTTCAAATTGGGCGCATTTTTGAAACACCCTGTAGATTAAATATTCAAGTTAAGTACATCTCTAACTCTTTGTGCAACATCCCCAAAGCCCTTTGTGGTTCTCCACAACCTATTACACCCTCTATCGCTTGTAATCTCCCTCCACTTGGGTATTACGGCAAAACAGCCTTCTCCCCAACCTGCATTATTTACAATTACTGAAAATAAATATAAAACACCCCATGCCTTCGGCTCTGTTGGTGCTCTCCTCGACTGCAACCTTCTCCCAAGGCCAGAGACCTTGGAGCTATCCTTGACACTCAAGCTTGCTTTCCATCTCCCACGTCCATAAATCTGCCCGTCACCACCTCCAGATCACTGACAAAGCCTATCCTCACCTTGACCCTGCCGCTGCTGAAATCTCTATCCAGACCATAATTACTTCCCATCTCAACTATAGTAAATTCTTTCCCCTCCTCTTTCGTTTTTATGGCCTTTCTAAAACACAAACTCTTTAAAGTTTAAGTAACTCAGATCCCTGCTTCTCTTCCCTTCCCGGGAGCTGCAGGAGGACGAGGCTGCTTTGGAAATAAGAGTGAAAGCAAAATTTGAGTAAGAATTTAAAGAATAAAGGAAAATCCCAAAGTTTGGTGTCAAAGCCCAGGTTGAGCAAGGATACCCATCAGCAACCTGCCCTGGTAAGCAGTGACTCCAAAGGTACGAGGGCAATAAACCGTGACCGAAGAGCATCCAGAGAGGATTAAAACACAGAGCACAAGAGGATAAAACTTGTGCGAACACACCTGGTTCCTTGGCACTGCTCTAGTAATGAAAGCTCACAGGACACACACAGAAACCAAGGGCAAAATGAGTTTGACAACCAAGAGTCTCCAGGAGAAGGAGCCCAGCCATCGATCTCCCAGGTCGGCTCAAGGAGGATGTTGAAGGACACAAGGGGAGGAGGGAGGAAGCGCCGGTGACGTCCCCATGGGGTCCTGGGGCTCCCCACAGACCGCCCCCCATCCTTTGCTCCCCACCTTTTGCAAAGTATACAAGTGATTAATCACTTACGCAGGAATCCAGCTCTACGAAAAGCGTGGGATTCCCATTTCTTTGAGAGGGGCCGCGCGTAGAAGCTGAAATTTAGAGGACCTGGAGTAATTGTGTTTCTCTGTCTTTCCCTGGCATTTTTAGGTGCTGATTAATGTAGAGCCCGGGCAGCCCAAGGAAATCAATAACCTTAACCCGTAGGAAGCGTTTGCATTTATGCAGAGGATGTTGCGTGTGTGATGGGTTGGGATTTTTCTCTTCAAGCGAGATGGGAAGTTGGAGGGGTCTCCCAGTGCCACCCCCCACCTTGGCCGAGGTGCCCTTGGGGTTTTGGGGGGTGGCTGGAGCCGCTGGGGAGAGGAAGCTCCTTGCCCATGGGCATCCCTCCTGGGTTATGGGAGCAGAAAAATAATGATATAATTTAAAAATAAAAAAATAAAAATAAGTAAAAAATAAAATAAAAAGAAAGTTAATATAAAAGAAAAAATAAAAAATAAAAAAAAGGAGGGAAAAAGGNAAGAAAGAAAATAAAAAGGAAAAATACAAGAAAAACGAAAAATACAGGAAAAAAATAAAAAAAAAAAAAAATATTTAAAAACCCCCAATCTAGAAGTGCATGTTGTTCGGGGGGCTCACCGGGAGTGCCACAAGCGCCGGTGGCACAAAGCGCCGCAGCCCGTCCCCGCCGCAGCATCTTTGAGTCGGGCGCAGCCAAATTGATTTGCAAAGGTTGGGGCTGGCAGCCCAGCCTGCTTTGCATCGCCAGCGCTCCCCGGCCACACAATGCAGAGCAGCCTGGCAAACAGAGGCACGCAGCGGGAACTGGCCGGTTCAAAGTCCAAACCCCACACCCCCTCACCCCAGTCTGGTTTGAAAGGTCACTGGGTGTCTGGGAAAATAGTCTCAGGATACGATCCTTTATTAAAGGTCACTATTTTTCAACGGCACTTAACACACACTTGCACACAAATTGAGGCTGGAGAGAAAAAAAAAAAAAAAGGGGAAAAAAAAAAAAACCTGGGGGCTGCCTCGCATTGTACATTGTGCTCACAAGATTTATGTCTTGTGGTCACCAGCAGTAAACACACACTGCTTCAGTATTAAAGTTCACATTAATCCACCGATTTTTTTTTTTTTTTCCCTCCTCCTTTAAATCAGGCTCCGTCTTTGCAAGGCAAACAGTGGCAAGGCAGAACTTTAACTAATCGCTTTTGTTTTCCCTCCTTACTGGAGGGTTTTACCTTCCCCTGTTGTTCTTTTTTTCCCTCTATTTTTGTTTGGGTGCTGGCTTCGGCTTTACGCCTTGCTCGGAGTTTTTGGTCTGCTCAGGCGGGCTTTTTGTTCTAACCCAAATATCTGGAGAACTCATCTCTATTCAATATGCCCAATATACTATTTATGCTCTAGCACAGACACAGAAAGATATTATTTAACAGCTTGAAGTTTTTTCTTCCCAAGTCCTACAATCAGGCATTACAATGAGAAGCACAGTGATTAAAACAAGAACACAAGAAAGTAGAAAGCCTTTTTTTTTTTTTTCCCCAGACATACCTGTTTCATCTTTCCTCATGCAAAATCAAAATATTAATTCCTGTTCCCCCCACCCGGTGGTAGATATTTTACTTTTCATTCACAAAAAAACTTTTAAATACCGTGTGTTGAACAGGCGAGCCAGTTTTAATGAAGACACCGAGAGTTGCTAAATTAATTTCTATAAGAATTAGGAAAAACAAAACAAAACCGTGGATTTCAAATAGGAAGCAAAGCATACAGTGTTTTGGATTTTAATTTTGCTACTTTTACAATTTTACAACAATTTTACAAAGCTCTGCCCACAGTGTATTTCAGCTATGAAAAGCACCTTAATTATTCTGCTTAAAACAGCTGGGAAAATATACGTGTGTAACTGCAAAAACATCCCAGGCTTATTGTAATACCCCAAAACAAAAATGAAATTTTTTTTTTCCAATACAGACTAGTAAAAAGAAAAGTGTTTTGCGTGGTCAGCACTGAAATTTCACCCTAAATACTTTAATCCCATTGTGTCTGTTGGGTTTGCACCTCGCCGGGGTCGGGCTGGTCAAGGGTGAGCTGCTTGGTAACGCCTTTGGCACCGCTCCCCGGCAATTAACGGGGCTCTCGTTAGCGCGGCCGGGCCCTAAACTGGGCGGCTGGGAAAAGCACCGAGCGGGGAGGTAAACGGGAAATGAGAGCGGGGAGGTAGAAGTGAAACTCCTTGAAACAGATGAGCCCAGGGGCTGGTTTTCAGAAAAAAAAATTTTTTAAAAAGTTGTTTTCAAAGGTCATTAAGCATGTCAGGTTTGGGTATCTTGCAAAGCCTCTGGGCAGAGGGTGAGATTTTATAGGCTTTTTTTGATATAAAGATACACAGAGGTTCAAACTGGGAGGTCACACCATTCAGCTCTGGAGCAGCCCCGTTTCCCAGTCTCAAAGTGCTGCTGGGGATAGGAATACGTGCAATTATCTACTGGCCCACTCCTGTGGTTTAATTTTTTATTATTATTTTGTTTTTAATTTCTTTTTTTTCAATTTTGGCACACCTGGTTTTGCACAAGAACAAGATTATTTCTCCATCTCCTGAAAAATCTGCTCCCAATCCCTGGGATGTTTCCAAACACAGAAAGAGTGAATAAAAACATTGTTCTCCTCCCAAGGAGACCTTCCAACATCTTTTTGTGTACGGCTTCCCCAACCGAGGGCAAGCTGGTGACCTCAGACATGGCCTGTGCAAAGAAATAGGCGCTCGATGGAAATTTCCGCTGACGATATGTCAGGATAACCACAGCCGTGTCCGTCCCCGTGCAGCAAGTGGCCTTTCTGGCCAGTCCCCGTGGGCTCAAATTGGTATGGGCTTGTAGAATCCTAGAATCATTTTGGTTGGAAAAGACCCTTAAGATCATTGAGTCCAACCATAACCTAACTCTGGCGCTAACCTGTGTCCCTGTGAACCTCATCTATGTGTCTTTTAAACACCGCCAGGGATGGTGACTCCACCACTGCCTCTTCTAATGCCTGATAACCCTTTCTGTGAAGAAATGTTTCCTAATACCCAATCCGAACCTTCCTTGGTGCAATGTGAGGCCATTCCCAGCTCACATGTCTCCTTGCCTGCCCTATGGCAGTCACCAGGGTTGGTATAACAGCAATTACACCCAGTTTGGTGGCCCTTGGATGCAGCATGTCTTAGAAATCCCCAGGTTTCGCAAACAGCATCACAGAGGGTGCCCGAGCATCCCGCACCGGGATGGGATGAGTTAACCCGCCTTGTGCAAAGCAACAAATCCCCAACCTCCCGCACAAACCTTCCCCGGCAGCGATCAATAGATCGCCAGACCACACCGACATAACCTTGTCATGTCTCAACAAGGGTACGGCAGCTAAAAAGGCTCAGGGAGGAGAAATACCACTCATCATCCCCCCTCCCCGCCAAGCAGGGTAGGGACAGTGACCATCAACGCTCCCTCGGTCCCCATGCCACTTTTAGCATCCTCCGGCTGAAGCGGCTCCACGCTGATGTCCAGTGAAGCTCAGGCATCCTCGAGACCCCAGCACAGATTGTCACCCAGGTGGTGACAAGCAGCCAGAGCAAAAGAGAAAACAAAATAACCGGGTTTGACTGAAATAGCTTATTCAAGTAGCTGGCTACCGTGGGGCTTGGTAATTCCTGCTCTCCCTGTTTCTGCCTTCTACCTGGGGATGCGGGTGCTTCCGTGCCGTTATTCAAACCACACGTGCAAGAGGCCACGGCAACTCGGCCCCTGGAAGGGTTAAGAGAGGTTGGGAAGTTTTATCCACATGGTTTAAAGCTCCGTGGTTTAGGGATGTCATTTAGGGGGCAGAAATAAGCCCAGCTCTACAGGGCAGTGCTGGTTCACTCCAGCTGGGGACATGGCCCCTGGGTCTTTATGAACAGTGTTCGTCTACCTGAAACAAAACTATTACAGACATGAATCAATGGCCAGAGCTGCCCCAAATCCCAAAAGCTCAGAAAAAAACAGAGCAAAGTCATGTGGAAAAATGAGGATGCCTCCCGACAAACAAACTCCCCCATCACCAAGTTTGCTCCTCATTTCTCCCACCCCACAGAGAAATTTTGGCACTGGTGCAGGGAAAGGAGGGAGGATGCAACGAGAAACCCAAAGCACCCCTTCAGCTGACTTTATTGGACAACGCCACTTCTGTGCTAATTACAGCAGGTTTTGCTTAAAAACCCCCAAATAGAGTTGGCCTGCCCAAGTGGGGTTCTCCTGGCAGGAGACCCACAAAAGCCTCATTTGTTGGAAGCCAAAAACTTCACCCTTTCAGTGGAATTTGATTCAGAATGAAGCTGTCCTGACAGACAGCACCCAAAAGTCCCCTCTTTACAGATCAGTGTTGCTTTTAACAGCAAGCAAGCTCCTTGCACCCAGACCGAGACCTCGCATGATCCATCTTTCCCTTTCTTGGGCAAGCCCGCAACTCCGAGCAAATCTCTAAAACCCCTTCGCCATTTGCACGATGCTTCATACTTCTGCTGGTGGTTTCAAAAAGCAGCTCCAAGCTGAATTTAGAAAGAGAAAATTTGGGAAGGGAGAGCGCCTGCCTCATCTCGGTTGTGGCACGGCGGTCAGAAAAAGGAACTGCTGGGTCCTGCCCTCTTCTGCTCCCGTCCCCGCGCCGCGGCCACCGCGACCACCGGGAACCTGCCCACGGTGCGGCCGGCACCGCGCACAGGGCCTGCTTTGGGGGGGAAGCTCCCCAAAATGCTTTGCTTATGGGGTGCAAATGAACTCCCCCACCCCACTACGGACCCTGATGTTGTGTCAGAGAAGCGCAGTTTTCACTTGAAGTTGGAGGGGCCGGTCTTGACGTGTAGTTCCTGTAAGGGTTGGTTCCCCAGACTCGGGCCAGTTACCGAGAAAACTCGCTCTCATTTTTGGCAGCAGCTCAAGATCTCAGACTCATCACTGCGCTCCCCTGTTCCCCAGTTTCCTTTCAAGTGGTGCTGGTAGCGACTTCTCATCCTCATGTAACAAAAATTAATGCTGGGAAATTACCTTTTATCATATCACATGCTTCTGTCCAAAAATCTCACTTCTGGTTTGTTGTTGTCCAGCCCAACAACAATATAAAGCATATGTCACATGAAATTAAACTCTGAAAAGGAAAGCACTTTGTGAAAGAAGATACTCAAGGACATCTTCCCAAATGCTAAGCATCTTAAAGAATATCCCATCAGGCCAGAAAAAGGGACCACGCGCCAAGATGCAGAGCACACCGGGATCTGCGCAGGGGACGGTTCTTGTGAGGAGATCTGTACCCCTGCCTAAAACTTCATCAAGGGAGAGGAGATCAACAGACCAGCCCTACAGGTGAAGGCAAGAGGAATGCCAGGTGGAGCTGCAACTCTTGGCATCTTGTGAAAAAATAAAAAAAAAATAGTTTTTAAAAGCTCCTGTAGGATCTCCTGCTGCATCCAGCCTCCCAACAAACCACAGGCAGCCACTGAAACAACTGAAATAAAGTTGTAATAAAGTTCTGTTAGAAGTGACTGAATGTTTAAGGTTTTCCTTGCAAATCAATCTGCTGCTGGTTTTCAAATTTCCAGATGTGAACTTACAAGCTTTTACACGTTTGTGCTAGCTTTATTCGATGAAAGCAGTTCCCTTTAAATGGGCAATAACTGCTCCCTGGCAAAGATCTGCAAGACCAGCTCTAAGACTGTATTTTCTTGGAGGACAGGGGAGGAAAAGTGTTGTCTGGGCTTTGGTTTGTTTTTTGTTTGTTTTTTTTTAAATCTTTCCGCCTCCATTTAAACAATACATTTCCTTATGCCCTACTTGACTGAACACCAGATCTTGATAGGAACCATCAGAAGTCAGTCTCTGCCAGAAAGACAGGTACTATAAATGGCCAAAGGTCTGATTTGGCACCGAGCGGACCCTGAAATATTATTTTTAAATTGGCATCTATTTTCAGACATGCTTCTACGCTGCTGAAAGAGAATTCATGTCCCACTGTTGGTGCATTTTGCAGGCTCAAGCTCCGTGCCAGAGCCATGAAACTAAAGAAAAGCCTCTAAAATTAGTGTGAGCCTGAAGTAAAGAACCCAGGGCCAGAGGCTCTGATTTCTAGCAAGTCAAGCAGCAGCATCCAGGCACAATGTGTGATGCTGAGGCCAGCCAGCAGCTGTTTATTAGTTAAAACTGGTCAGATTAACACTAGCTCTGTGCTCTGGATTTTGCTGAGAAAGCCCAACCAGAGACCAAACTGAAAGTCTCTGTGAGATACAGGAGTGAGAATCACCCCAGACTTCATGGGGGACAATCACGTCTTCACCTCAGTGTTGGTTTTGGCCTGTTACCTGCGATACATCTGCACAAACCCCAGTTCCAGCTTGCACACTTACTATCTTATGCAGAATAATTACAAGTACTGGAGTCCTTGCTGGACAAATTGCTGTCCCTCAATTTGGGTACGTGGTTCCCAGCTCTTGAGCATACAGCTTTGGGATGCAGCCTTGCCCCTGGAGGTGATGGCAGCATCGCGAAAGACCAGGAGTGTTTTGTTCGAATGCTCAGCAAACTTTGGGGCAGGTTGCTGCTCTTTCAGAGCAAACTTGGGAGGGGGTGGTGGTGGGGGGAAATCTTGGAGCTAAAAATCCCTACTTCTGTTTTAGAAAAAGGGCAACAAAGGCTTTTTTGGTTGTGTGTGGGTTTTTTTGTTTTGTTTTTTTTTTTTTTTAAACATACAAGTCACTGGTTTTCTTGCCACAGAAGCCCTGTGCAAGCTTTCCTACACAGCCCTGCTACAGGCTCCTGTTGTTCCCTAAGGAGCTGGCTTTTAAGAACTAGACACCCCTCAACCCCCCCAGCAGAGCCATTAGCCCCTCCATCAGTATGTCAGTAGGGACCAGTTGTGGCAAATGCATTTATGACCGGGCAGGGGAAGGACCACAGGAGAGCAAAGCTCATCGGACATAGGAAGCAGACCAGCCATCACACAACAATAATTTTTGGTCACTACTTCCATAAACTGGGTTCGAACTGGTGACCTCCAGCAAGCGCACTGGTCCCCCGAGCCCCCCAGTTCCCCTCTATAAAGGCTCCTATTTTAACCGGTGACTCCCTGCACGTCTCAGCCCTTCCTCTCCCTGTCACTTTGTGTCCCAGCATTGACATATGGTTGAACCGATATCCTTCCTCCGCTTCCTTTCTCGTTGCTAAATGTCCAGTAGGATTGCAACAAAAGCACCCAACAGGAAAGGTCAAGCTGAGTTTCATGCCTGAGGTCTAGGATTACATCAAATTCTTAACGTTCATCTGTCCTTAGCATCGAGCGAGCACTTCCCAGTTTCAGCCTCGTCACAGCCAAAGCAACAGAATCGTTTTCACTCGAGCTTGCCCTACTCTTGCCTTTAAAAACCCCACCAGATCATTCCCACATCCCTGTAGGAACCAGGTTGAACTCGAGCTCACCAGGGCTGTGCAGGCAGAGACCTACAGAGCTGCCCAAGGCAAAAGTTAAGACTTGCCAAAACTCTCTACAGCTCGAGTTTGCAATTCACTACAATGCTATTGACTAAAGAAATAAACCTGGGAAAACAAAACAAAACAACCTTTGAACATTTCCAGCTAGAGAACTAGCTCAGATTTTTCAAACTTTGAATGGAAGTCAACATTGAACAAACAAAACAAACAAACAAAACATAAAACTCCTAAGAAAGCACAAGCTTTTGATGAAAATGCTTAAGAGGAGATCTGACACGAAGGGATTTAATCAAAGTCCATGCAGTAATAACGCTCTAAACTCATTGATATGCTTAAGTGGCTCCGAAGTATTTTGCAAAGATTAATGAATTTATCTGTACAATCCTCTGATGGAATAAGCTGTATCCCTGGATTTGGGCCTTGGATTAAAACTTCCAGATGTCACAAAAAACTCAACCAAACCCAAGAATTAAGCCCACGTCTCCAGCGAACGCCTTACCCACACGTAAACCCTGTTCAAGCAAGCTGAGACCTTGCTATGCCCACACTTCTCTTCTTGACTGAGATCTCCACAAAATACTCATCACAGTGGTTCCGAAGCAGAAACATTGAGCAATGTTGCGCCAGCAATGCCCATTGCATTTGTTTCTCTGCCTGCTTCCCCAGAGGTGTCCCCATCCCCAGCTCCCAAGGGTTCTGAGCACTATTATTTAACCTGGACTGACTCCTCACGGGAGCAATTAAAGTCTTTACGATCTTACCTGCGTTTCACTAGAAGTCTTCTCGTAAAGTAGTTACTCAGAGGTTCCTGAGCCCAAAAGCATTAAGATGCAAAGGAAACAATTGACCGGCGCGCTTTTTTTTTTTTCTCTTCATGACAAATCAGGTATTTAACACAGCTAAAGCTACTGCTAAGGCTACTCACAATAAGAAGTGAATGTGATCTAAGCAGGACTACTATTTGGGATTTATCAGGTAATAATTATACCATCTCCAAACCCTGCGATCAGGGCACTTGCTCACCGACTGCTTCAATGTAGGCTGAGCCCAAATCGCATCTCTCCTGCCACAGGCAGCGAGTTGGCAGAGCAAAGCGAATACAACCAGGCGCTGGAGAGGACCCAAAAAATTCAGCCTCAGTAATGAAAATGTGGGTGTCACCCCTTTCCCTCTTCAGTTACCTGGCAGAAATGGGCACTTCCAGAAGCTGAGTGGGTTTTTGGCAGCGTTCAAGTAGCTGACATAGCAAAGGTCTCCCGTAGTAGTGGGAAAGAGGAAGCTTCATACAGCAAAATCTCATTTCTGCAACAGGTTTACTTGCCAAGTCCCTGGCCAAGGCCATGTGGACACCACAAGTCTCGGTTTCACCACCATCTCCTTACTATTGAAGCTGTATTGCAGCTTGAATATCAAAGGTCTAATAACTCTACCTACAAGCATCTTCATCTTGATGGTGGGGAAAAGGATGTGAATACCTATAGTTATTCAAATAATGGAAGAATATCTTACTGTAATGAGGCCTGACAAAGTTGGACTTAAATGTGTTGTATTTCAAAGGGTCCTTAAAGAAGGTGGCGTCCTCACTGCAAATCAATGATCAACAGGTACCCAAAGCAGCTAGAGAGGGAAAAGCCCTGGCCACAAAGTGGTGCTGGGGCTGGTCTTTCAATGGGAAGGTGTTTCTAACTTGTTTATGCAAACTTGATAGCGTGGGAGTTGTCAGAAACAGTCAGTAGAACACTTGGAGTGGCAGCAGATGCTTGTGTTACTTGGACATTGAAACAAGGAATAGATGTATTGACAATGCCCAAGCATTTACAAGCCATTGCTGGAGAACCAACACTATGCATCACTTTTGGACGAACCAAACAAACATTACAGTAATTAAGCTGCAGATTTTTTATTATTTTTTAAGTAGTTTACTAGTATCCTAGGCCAAATTCTGTCCTCAGCCACCCGAAACGCCAGGGAGAGGAGCTACACAACCCTGCACGGCAGGTTATGGAAACACATGAAAGGTGAGGACAGGGAAGCATGGAAAGAGCTGTAGAAAAACTAAGCTATTACATCTTTCATGTAGAAATCCTGGATGGAAAATAAAAATAAAGACTATGTGGTAAATATGGGCTGGTGAGATTGAGTGTTATTACTTAAACAATGGTCCTAATCCTGGAATGCGCTGAGCACATCTTTAACCTTTCCCAGCTCCTCCAGCCGGCGTCAACGCCGTTGGGAACCGAGGAAGATGCGCTTCGCACGAAGAGAGGGCTCAGTTGAGACTTGTCAAAGATTCTTCAATGTAAGCTCCCCCCCAACTGATAATTTGGTTTTTGATTTTAAAATACAATAAGAGTGAGGGAAAACTCAGCCTTTCTCAGAAAGGAAAGGGAGTAGGGACTTACCTGAGGGCTTTTTGGGGGGCCAAATAGATCAGCTTTTACTCTTCTATAAAAATAAAAGTTGTATAAGAGTAATCAACTTATAGCCAACTCCAGATGCAATAAACAAATGAGAGATCTGTTCTCTCAGCGAGATGATACACATTGAGCTCTCACTTAAAGCATCCATCGAATTCAGAAAGAGTTACGAACACTTCAAATGCTATGGACACATTGGGAAACTTGAGACATTGGCTTCCAGTTACCTAAACAGTAAATGAACCCACATTCCTAGCAAATAAGTAACGTTATTTTATTCAACAGACATGGATCTATTGGCCAGAAGGAGTGTGGCAATGTGGAGAAGAGGTTAAAATGACCTTAACCCTCTACAGACTCCAGGCAGCGTCTTGACCCACAGAGTAACTGAGGCCAGGCTGACTCCCAGGTCCATCTGGGAAGCTTTGATGGGTTTGCCTTTAATTTGGATTAATTTTGCTGAGAGAAGCTTTGCAAAAATTCCAGAAACCCTTGAAATGAGAAAGAGGTGTTTAAAAGATTAAGAGACCTCTCTCTTCAAGACAAAGCTCCATTCCTGGGAGGAAACAAAAGAAAACAAAAACACCCCCTACATTTTGTTTGTGCTGTCCTTCCTGAAACTGCTGCTAAAGTCAGGAGGGCTATGCTACAAAATCCACAAAAGAGTGAAGATCTTCATTATAAGCTTCCCAACCCATCACCCATTGTGTGATAAAAAAAAATTAAAATCTTCCTAAGTAGGCACTCTCCTTTACCCTCGAGCACCTTCTTTAATTGTGTCTTTGACTAAGAGCAAATCATTCTGCCTCTTAATATCAAGTTTGATTAAGTTAATCTTGATGTGGTATCGTGAAATAATATTTACTGCTCTCCAATAATTCATGTAAATAGCTTCCCCTTTCACCCCGGCCGCACGGGATGACAGGTGATGCAGTGCTGCTGCTCCACGTGCACATCTGCAGCCAGCGCGGATGCTTTTGCACCACACGGATCAAGCCATGGTGCTAACAAAACATATGGCTCAATGATGAAGATGAAGCCTACCTTCCTCTTTAGCCTCAACCTGCCACCTGCTCCACAACTGAACAAAAAGGGTGCTTTTATTGTTTTTTTCCAAAAAAGCCTTTAGACGGTCATTGTTATTGTATTTAATGTTGTGTTTTGCAAGCCACCAGGAGTAATTTCCGCCAGGCTGAGATGTCGCGCTTGCTGACCTGAACTCGGAATTAGCACACCCAGACAAATCAACACCACATCGCCACTGCAGCCACCACTGCTCCTCTCAGATTTGAGAAGAGCCTGAAGTTGGTACAGACAGGGTGAGATAAGGAGGGAGATAGGAGAAACCGCACACGAGTAAATAACCACCTGCAATCACAAATGACGTGCCGGCAAGGAAGTCTAAGCCAGTCGCAAACTACTCGAGGCCTCAGACAGCAGCTGCACTTGGAGACGTGGTGCAGCAAGAAGAGACAACCCAAACTCCACCCTTAGAAGTTGAGTTCTGCAAGGGAGCTCGACTCCACCACAGCGGAGCACGTGCTCTGCTCTCAACAAGCTTTAGCCATCTCTGTCATGGTTTTCAGGAAACACATCCCTTAGAGACCTCCACACAAGTGGAAGACCCTCCACACAACCCATGGCTTGCGCAGGGTCGTGGTGACCCCTGTGAGCAGATGGATGGGGACCAGAGGGAGAGGACAAGTGAAGGGGTTCTGAAGCAGCGGTGGGAGTGACTCATCTGTGCTCCTGCTTTCCTCTGTCTTGTGGGAGACCATGACACTTCTTCTTGAGCTATATTTGGATTTCCAGAAGCTTCCCTGTTGCACATCATTTCCAACACTCTCCCTTTGAGCCACTCACCATGGGGACATCCCCTACAGCACCAATCTCCACATCTCCAGGCGCAGCACACAACTTTGGTTTTGAATAACATTCCGAGTACCGCCAGACCTGTAACAACCACGTACACAGCAACCATTACGTGCTTCTGCCTCTGAACAGCTTCCATCTGATCACAGCTCTGAATAGGCACTAGACATTTTTTTAAGTTGCATTTTCTGGGCATGCATTTACAAGACAAGGCACTTTGGAGCAGGCACCTATTGACTTGTGGGAGGGTTAGGAAGTAAGCCGAGGGGATAGCAGTGCGTTTTTATTAATCTTACTTCATCTATAATAGCTCACATCCCTTGATTCCTTCTTTAGAGAGTGTTTAAGGCTTATACAAGATTGCAAGAAACCTGAAATTCTTTCTGCACATAAAACATATAACACAGCTGCTGGAAAGGCAGTTTTCCTCCTGTTATCCCATCCACACGACGCAACCCATTTCTTGTGGAAAGCGCTTCCACGACCGTTCGTAAGTCATCTTCGCAAATAAGAACGCCAATTAGTGTCGGGTACAACAATGATGTGTATGATCGTGAGGAAGAAAGCAAGAGAGGACAGCTGTCCCCTAGAAACTTGATGGAGATTACCTACTCATTAGTACCAGACCATCTAAACAGCCACCAGATGGTAACAACCTCCAGTCAATAATGTGACATGTTTTGCAATCACCAAATCCCTTTGCAAAAAAAAAAGCAGGGCAAGACGAATCTTATTGCCTGAGCACTTGGGCAAACTGGTGAGAAGAGCCGGAGAAGCTCTGGCCAGGGTTTGCCCACACTTGCTCAGCCTCATAGCAATGGGAGGGAGTCAGGACTTGGAACCTCCAGACCTAACCCAGGACCTTGGGGTAATTCACATCCCACCCCTCTCATGCCGTGGTATCCTAAACAGTAATGTAAGCTTAATGATGCTCTCTGTATTTTGCGGGATATTCTTAGGTCTATGGGTGAATGGCATCACAGGAGAGATTTTTGGTCATTTCACAGTAAATCTGGAGCATCTCTGAGCTTCCATGAAATTGCTACAGATGCCCATCCTTTCACTGCACACAGATCTGGCCCTATCCGAGTAACTGTGTATTAGTAATTCCAACTACAGGGCAGATCTGGACTAGGAAAGCAACACCCAGCTCATGCGAACGTTTACCGTAAAGCACGGTTTTCGGTCTTACTCCCAGCTCCAGAGTATTTCTCATCGTTGTGAATGCCACACAGGCTTGGCTGCTTTAAACTGAATATCCTCCCTTCTCAGTGATCACAAACAGATTGAAATGGATCACCTGAAAATCAATGGTCCAGAGCAAGCACTGTCTCCACGAAGAGCCCTGTAATATTGAAACCGCATTTGTACATTACTTTGAAATAAACAGAAGAGAAAGTTTCAGAAAAGCACCTGTGTTACATTTTGTTGGTCTGGGGGGAGGTAAGAAGGGCAGTTTCTCCTCCTTTTTTGTCTAAGGCCAATTTCAACCTTTCTGCATCTCACCCACACATTTTTGCAGGTTCTGGTTTCTGATACCATTGAACTGTCTGCACTTGCAGAGCTGGAGCAAAGTCCCTTAACACTGGCAGAAAGATTTTCATCAACTTCGAGGGGTTTTTGTTCAGAACTTTAGTGCACAATCTTTATACAAATACACATGGAGAGCTACAGCCACCGGGCACAGCCGTGTGGAGACTCCCATCAGGGCTCCAAGTCCACCCGAGAACGACCTCTTGGAGAAAGGCAAATGTCAGCTCTGAAGGGGGTTGTCCCGAACTGAGCTGTGCAGCACCCAGCTCGGATTGTCCCTGTGGTGAATAGGAGATGTCCTCCAGCAAAACCCAGGTCTCGGCTGCATAACGCGGTTAACTGTTAAAAGCAATAGCGCTATCTTCTAATCAGCAAGTCCGCTGGACACGGGACTGAAAAACAACCAGGATGTTCTGTACATCTGAAAGGTGCTTCATGTGCAAGGGCTTTGCATACAGCAAAATTTAAATAGCATTGCAAAAGTTAAAGGGTAGCACGTGGTTCACTACAGACTCAAAGCCAAGTCTCTAACTACAGACATCCCATTAGAGAGATGCTGCCACACTCCCCTGTACTGTGCTTGTCTACAAAAACTACAGCTATGATCAGGATGAACCACTTGACGCACCATTTAAACAGGCAGAAGCATCCTTGTGCATCAGGACCCATGTACAAGCTCCAACCAGTGCCTTTAAGGCCATAGGAGACCTCAGACAAGATCTTCTACTGTGCACAGAATATTATCAGATAAAAGCAGTTTCTACCTGCTGGGCTACAGGGAGATGGTGCTTGCACTGCCCTTGCGTGCCCCGGTGGAAAGGGGGATTCCCATAGGAAGCCTCGATAACACTCCGCGCAGAGCGAGGCTCGAAATCACCAAGCCCATGAAGATGCAGCTGAAGAGCACAAACAAACTTGTCAGAGGGCAGAGCCTTAGGCTCGCCTGGTCCCTTCCCACGTGTACTCAGCCTTTAGCTTCACCCTTTAGAGCCAACGGGTTTGGACCACTAAAGCTCAGGCTGCATCCAGGGTCACACAGGGGACGGGGGACCCCAAGGAAAGTCCAATCCTGACCTCGGGGGAGTGCGGCAGGGAGCCCGTCGGCTCTGCCTTGTGGCACAGGCAGAGTTGCAAAAGCCAAGACCCTTCCCTCATCCATGAAACTGCGTGTGTGCCAGGCTTGGCTTACAGCAGCACCTTAAAAATAAGACGATAAGTTCTCATCCTAGACGCAAAGAAGTTGTCTGACTTAGCACGCAGCAGGGTGCAAGCGTCCAATTCACCGCCGGTGCAAGGGGGCCAGCCTGGGTGTTGGAGACTGAAATTGCACAGGCAAAGGAAACCCAAAGCAGGGTCATGTAAGAGCGCTGGGGAAGCCCCGGCCGTGCCAGGGTCCCCCATGCAGGCAGCTGGCTCGGGCAGGGTTGGGATCTTGCCCCACAGCTTCAGCTGCAGGTACCTCCCCACACATTGCAACACAAGGCAGCCCCGTGCAGACGTTCGCACAGCAAACGATTGCTAGCCAAGCCATAAACCTCTCTAAAAAAACCACAGAGCTTCACAAAAGTCTCCTCTTAATAGATTATTTGCACCAGCCCTGCAGTTTCAGCAAGCGATACACTGCAATAAAACCCATTCTCATGCTATTTCAAAACTCCTCATCAACACTCACCGCTGCCCTGCGAGGGTTTTATTTGCCACGTTACTCGAGCAAGGAGGGTATGTATATGTTCCAGTTGCACGAAATGCGAACGGGGAGCCCTAGGCCGTTTTGCCACCCACACAGTTAATTACAACCTGGGCAGGCAGCGCAGGGCTGGGCGCAGAGGATCCAGCCCTCCCGCGCCTCGCACAGACACGAAGACCGGTTGGTACCGGGCCGCACGTCCCACCAGCGCCCCGGGTCGCAGTTCCGGGAGAGACACGAGTTACTTTTTACGGATCGGGTGTTCATGAGCTGTAACAGCAATTCATTTCCTCCACCCCCCTATTCCAAAGCTCCCACGCACCCAGACTTTTTTTTTTTTTTTTNTTTTTTTTTTTTTGCGTATATTACTTTGACACAAACTCGACACACAAAGTTTTTAAGCTTGTACCGCCAGCGAGCTGAAGGTGCACAAAATATTGTAAATTTCTATGAGAACCACTCCGATAGTTACAACTATCAGGTCTTCCGATATGACCATTTATTCCCCATGTTCTTCTTCCCTTCCCAAGACGCTGTACTTCCAGATAAACTTTTTTTCTTTTGCTGATCCTACTACGCTTAAAGGCAAAAGCAATGCCTGCCAAGGAGAAAGACAAATAAACACTGGCCTGCTACAAACCAATATTCATGGCACTTCTAGGGTCTGGTTTCAGTGGTCAGCTCCCTTCCGCTCAAACCTGCTGTCTCAAAGTCACGGCTCCCCTGATCGTTCCTCTCAGTCTCTGAAAAGTTATGCTTTATTTGCATTTTCTGTACAGAAATCTCATTGTAAAGCAAAGGCAATACATCTGCATGGTTTTGTTAAGCCACGAATATGGAGAGCATGGAAGAATTAAGAAAAAATGTAACCCTTCTAAATAAAGGACGGTCTACTTCATTAGGTGCTAATTGAGAACTACATGGCTCTTAATACTAAAAATTTATTTCTAATAGCGTGGGGGATAGAGGCACACAAAAGCTCTTGTCGGCTTAGTCTTTTTTAAAAAACAATAACGCAGTTGTGTTCCACATATATAACATTATACCCAAGGAAAGGAAAAGACAATATGAAGTTATCCCGAAATTCTCTCTTGGCTGCTTGCCACCCCTGGCTGAGGTTCGTGTGTACTCGCTGTCGTTGGGTTTGTCCTCTCTGCCAGAGGCTTGGGGAGTGGTGGAAAGGGATGATAGGAGAAAACCTTGTCAGCTGCCGTAAGTCTATAATTGACCGACACAGCCACTTACCGAGCGTTACTGCTCTGAGGGGAACGTTCCAGTTGAATCGGGTTACTTTGAGTAACCCAAACCACAGGTTATTCACCATTAAGATTTCCCCATCCTTAATTTGTAGGAAATATCCCAAGAAACAGTGAGGAGGAAAAGAAAAAAAAAATAAATCATGGCCTTATGGACATCAGTGGGACTTTTGCCATCGTGGTTTTGCTCCTAGAGGTGATTCCCCGCAGAGATGAGACAAGCCGACTGCTTTAAGGCCCTCAAGCTTTATGCCTGATAAATTTTTATTCCCAAATTAACAACAAAAGTGACTCTTCGCAGGCTGGAAATAGGCACCGCAGCCTTTGCCAAAACCACTTCCATGGATTTGTACAAACAGGCTCCTCTACTGAAGGCAACAGGTCCCCAGCACAGGCTACGTCCATTGGGACTGAAGTCAAGGAAAATTTTACTTTTATCAATCAATTTTAGACTTCTCTTCATGAGTTACTACTCAAATAACATAAGCCTATATGGGGCAAAATTTATTTTTTTATTGGTTGTCTAGAAACCGGTGTTCATGTATGTGTTTAACCTCATTGCCAGCTGCATCTCTTCAAATTTATTATTAACCTCAAGCATGATTGACACCCAAAATATTACTTCAGCTCCTGCAGCTTCAGTCTGGAACCCAGTTGAGTATTAGCTAAATTGAGTAGAGAGAGATGTATGAAATACACCACCTACCCATATTTTGGATGTATCAATCTGTAATAAGCATAAATCTGGAGAAATCTGATAGAATGAACTCAGATTTCCATGCAATGTTTTATGAGATTATAGCAAAAAAACCCACAAAGCTCTGAAGAAACCTTGTTTCATAGGGTAATTCCCCCAGTTCAGCACAGCACCAAGAAAAAAAAAGTCATTCATCCCAATCAGAGTTGGGACTCGGCCACAACATCTTGAAACAGATCCAGACCTGTTCCTCTCCTTCTTTGGGGCTGATAAAATATGGGGGGGTTGCTCTGAAGTGGAAGAGAAGAGGGGGCAGAGGTTCAGATGTAGGTTTGTCCCTCAGCCGCCCCGTGACAAGGACGAGGTGTTGTTTGTATGGAGATCATTGCTCCTCAGCCACCCCAGGGTGCCTCGTGGACCAACCTCTGGGCCATCGCCCATGCACTCGTCCCACGCGTTAAAACACAAAAAGTAACGCTTTCTCATACCTCTGAATATTTTACTTTAGCCGAGTATCACTTTACAGCCACCATAAATCAAGTGTTTCCCCCCCCCCCAACTCCTTCCCTAATGTTTTATAAACTGCAGAAAGTCAGAGTATTTTTTGGCCCAACAGCCAACATATCTTATAATAAATGCCTCTTCTAATGTTGCTTTATTTTATCAATATTGCTAGACTTCTTAATGGGACTCTAAGCTCCTGACTAACAAAATATATTGTCTGTCATACTCAGTATTTATTTTTACTGCGAGGAACAATGATGCTCTATCACGACCAGCACAGGGTAACGGAGGTCAGAGCCCCTTAATTGGAAAAGCAGACGTGTTGACCGGCCGGTCCCGCACCCCAATGGATCACCAGCACCCAGCCACCGCTTTTCGGGGTTGCAACACCTAAAGGATGTTACACCACACGTTATGGATGAGTTTTGGGCAAAAAAAAAAAATAATAAATAAATAAAATCTCCAGGCAGGGTAGCACAAGGTTGGCTTGCCTTCAGGAAACGCCTGGTTGTATGCAGCAGCTGTGGCACGAGTAGTACAACAAATTCACTTACTGAATGACAACAGCTTTATTGGCAAGCCAATTCAATTAAAGCCACTGCAACCAACAAAGTCGCAGGCAGCGCTCGCCGCATCGCGAATATGGAATCATGCCTACGTTTCCCCAAGTGCCCTCAGCCCTCCCTGTCCCTCTGCATGAGAGGGAAAGGGATGAATGAATTAGGCTCAGATGATGGTAATTAATGGCTTGGCTGTCAGAGAGGCATTTTGTCAGCCCGGCGGTTGAAAGCTCCATATTACAGATAAAGTCCCCGCACTGCCCAGACAGGGCGACCCGCCTCCCGGAACGGTGTGGGGAGCGCCGCTGGTTTGCATTGATCAGCCTGCTGCGGTATTGATAAGTAAATAATATGTTCATTTTTCATTTTCACAAAAAAATATACCCTTTGGGCTATGTTTACGGGAGTTCTGACATGAGCTTATTAAGAAAAAAGTATCCTTAATGCTGGGCTATAAACAAAACAAATATTCTTATAAAATATACATAAGAATTCATTTTAGCCTTTGGTAAAATGGATAAAACCTAGCCTTTTTTTTTTTTTTTTCTTTTTTAAACACTAGAACGTCGCTTTCTAAGGCAACATTTCATTTGAGACCTCCCTCCCACACACATACAAGACTGACTTCCTACCCTTGCTGAAATGACCCGGGTTTCATTGTCTTCTGTAGCACGACCAATAATTATTTGGTCCTGCCCAGCTAAGATGACAAGGGTACTGAAAGCTTCTGGGCAAAACCTGCTACGCCAAAACCACCAGGAGCTTCAGTAGAGCAGCGGGGGGTCCGACCATCACCCAAACCTGCACACCCATGGGCATTCAGCAAACCAGGGCCAGCACCCAATGACCTATTTGGTCCTCCAGCCCCAACCCACCACTTGCAGAACTGCAGAGGGAGGGCATTTCAATGGCAAAATCCAGTGATTTGACATAATCTGGTCTCCGGTCACCACATTTGCTTCCGCAAAGGTCCTCTGCTGCTTCTCCAAGGTAAAGAGGAATTAATCCGTCGTGGTTTCATCCCTGACTCACCAGCGAGGGAACTGCTGGTCATGGTACAAAGCTGCTCGTCAGAGAGCTTGAAGCACTAATAAGAGACACTTATGTCTCCAAGTGATATAGTCTGGTGATTTTTACTAATTTAGCAGCGCTTAAGAACCTCCAATGAACTTCAAACCCCCTCCAAAAAGACCTGCCAGAAACCTGAAGTTTTCTGCCCAGCACAGCACTAAAATACAGCCCCTTCTGAAAATGTGAACTGTCAGGTATGGGGAGAAAAAAATTATTTCTGCCAGGATAATGGAGCAACACACTTTCTTGCAATTAATACACCAGCAGAGACCATGGCTCCAGCTCTAGAGGTATGGCTTCAAAAAAGCACTACCCAGTCCTACACACTCATAATGCCCAATAGATTTCCCTTGCACAGATGAAGGGCTAAACAGAGCCCATGTTGCCAGGGAGTATAGAGCCTTTCCAAAAATCTAATGCATAGTCCGTGCTAAGGTTTCCCCTCCAGCAAATGTGGGAGAAAAACAGTGTGATATTGTATTACAGATGCCACGCCGTGGGCACGGGGAGATCCTTGAGAGATAAGATGTATTTGCAAAGAGCCACGTCACTGCAGCCTAAATGCCAAGTATCAGCCTTGAATTTCAGCACACAGAGCAGAGTGTATGAGAAACCAGGTGTCATACGCAGAGAGGATCAAGCATAACATTTCTCAGAGCAAGCTAAGCTGGATAGATACAACACAAGCTCTTCCTCAGCCAGGGATCTGCCAGGCACATAATGCTGCTTTAGCACAACCTTGCTCCCCCATATTGAAGATGTGTCCATCGTTTCACCTCTTACACAATATATCACATTTACCCCAGCTCCTTTGCAACAAGAATCTCTTAAAGACAGCGCTAAAGAGCAGTAGTAGAGAGCAGCGTAGGAGTTCCACTCACCTGCCCCATGGAGAGCAGGTCCCCGCTGAACATCCCATTCTCCTCATCTGAAACAACACGAGGAGGTTGTATGGACATGCAGGCCGAGATGAGGTGCCACATAAGGCGCAGCATGGCACATGGGTGAAGTTCTGTAGGCAGCACCTTATAAAAGCCTCCATCTTCCACAAGCTGGGCAAGGATGTCCACTGTTTTCTCCTGAAGCAAAGCAGCTTTGCTCCCCCATATCCAAAGCATGCTGGGCATCTTCTGAGCACAGACCTTGCACAGTCACAGGGGTTTTTTGGGCCCAGAGAGATGTTTTTTCTGAGCCAGCCAAACACCAAAGAAGATCACAGGCCTTGCCTCCCAGGTCCAGCCAAAGCACAAAAGCCAGTTCAGGTGTCAGCACGAGGCTGCAGTGGCCAGAGCAGAACCTGGGTGCGGGCTGGTATCCAAGGACCCCAAAACACAGCCCACCCAGGGCAGGGGACCTTCTGTAACATCAATAGAGCATCAAAGCAAACCCAAAAATGCACAAGCCTCTCACCCAGGAGCACAACCTGCTGCTTCTCCTTGCAAGCTCAGCTCCAGCCCCCTGCTCCTGAGCTTGTAGACCTCTGGAATGAGGAGGAGCTGGAGAAGTGGGCTGGAGTGTCCCCACCTGTGGGTGATCAGCAGAGGGGGTGGCGTGGCCACAGCTGAAGCCCATTCCCATCCCTGGCCAAGCAGAACCACTTGGAATGTTTTCTGAGCAGCATAGGAGGGTCAGTGGGCCGGGTTTCTGAATCCTAAGGGATGTATCCTTGTCTCCTCCATCCTCTCCATCTCTGTCCCCGTCTCTTGCTGCTCCTGCCTGGGAGCTCCATCCCCTGGTTGTGCCTGGAGCTGTCAGAGGAGCCTGTGACCTGCAAGGTGGCTCTGCCCACCTAGGTCAGACCCTATGGGACGGTGGTCCATAAATGAAGTCGCAGCAAGTGCTGATGTCAGCCTTGGCTTATCCCCTATCATGGAGCAGCTCCAGTCTCACTGATGCTCTCCTAATGGAGACAGCACGCCCCACTGTCCCTCCTACCCAAGTTTCCCAGTTAAAACCATCCAAGGGTGATTGTTTTGGGGGACCATGAGCTCTCTTTTTCCTGCTGAAGGTGACTGCACTGTCAACACAACGGTTGTTGTCTTCCTACCCAGCAGAAACTCACGTGTGTTATCAACAAAGCTTTACGAAGCACTGACACAAGTCAAATGGTGGGGAGAGCAAACTCCTTCAATCCAGAATTTACACCACGTTCACCAAGGATGTGCTTTTTTAAATCATCAGCACTGTTTTTTCTGATAAAGCCTTTGGCCGCGTGTCATCGGGATGTAACCCAGTGCGTGTGGACCAGCGCATCAGAATGAGCGACGGACACGAGCCACCAGTGAACTGTGACCTGTTCGGAACTCACCGGTACCGCACATCACCGCCCCATCGCTTCTGCAACCACCAGGTTTCAGCAGTGCGAGATTGCAGAGGAAGGTCACAGGGACCTGCCACGACTTCAGTTAAGGGAAAGGGGACACCCAGGGCAGTTTTGGGAGGGCTTTTCTTCATCCTCTCCTCTCCCTCGGCTCGCAGGTTTCTCCCCATGCCCATCCGCAGCCCACAGGCCCAGCACATAATTACATATTAACTAAACATCCTCTCTTCTTCTAAGAAAGAAAATATACAATGTACATATGGTTTAGTCAAAGCTTAAAGGGATTCAGGGTCCGGGACTCTGAAACTATTAATCTACAGTGTTTGGAGAAAGGAATTTATAGGAGACATTTGCTAAGCTAAAATTCCCTGGCCTTTTAGCAACCCTGGGAAGAGAGGAGCGAAAAGCACAGAACAAAAAGAC
Source organism: Pampusana beccarii (assembly GCA_013399365.1). Taxonomy (NCBI): domain Eukaryota; kingdom Metazoa; phylum Chordata; class Aves; order Columbiformes; family Columbidae; genus Pampusana; species Pampusana beccarii. Next base: position 165,611 of record VWYH01010262.1, read on the forward strand.
GTGCTGAGGAAAAGTTAAATTTTTTCCATCGGACTCTTGTGTGTGCCAAATTATCCCTTAATGTAAAGCCTCCTGCACTTTTACTTAAACACGGTGGGTAATGAGGGACCAGCTCGCCCCCTCCCCGGGTTTGGCAGGGGACGGGTTTCCGAGAGGCCGATGGTTAACCACAGGGCACGGCCAAAATACCCCAGTAATTAACTATAGGTTAATCATATTTACTGCGGCTCTGTTGTCCCAAGAATCCCAGACAAAGGCTAAATTCAAGAAAACTTAAAAAGAAACAGATCTTCAGAGCTGATTTATTGGTAATGCAATTAGGATGAGGGAGAGAATCTAATTACCAAGTACTCTCACTTCTTCCCCCCCCCCATCTGATTTAAAGAGGAAGCTCTCTGGGTAATAACTACTTTCTGGTTTACTTTACTTTTTCGCGCGGCAGTTGTTGAAACAGCTTCAGTGTTTTCTCAGCTGCATTTTTATGTCAATGCTAAGAATGGGATGAAACGGTTTGGACATGTCAAAGAGGTGGAAAAGGGAAAATAAAAAAAAAAGAAAAAATTCAGAGGAGCTAAAAATGCACCCGAGGGTGCGATGTGGATGAGGAGAGGCCAGAAGAACAGGCCACGCGTGCGGCTGTCCCTCCGCTTCCCAGAAGCGCGGGTAGGGAGAGCTGACGGGGTGCCAGGACGGTTTGCCCTCGGGTCTATCCCATGCAGATACCTAATTACGATGGGAACCGGTGGCACAAAACCTCGTGTTTATCCCAGCTTGGTGGGACGAGATCTTTAATCTGCAGCAGAGGGGGCACCGGGAGGCGCAGCCGGGCCGGGCTATGGGTGGGCAATAGCCAGGCTGCAAGCGCTGGAGCTGCAGTGATTAATGCACATTGAATAGTAATAGTAACAGGAATGCAAAGCGTCTCTCGCATGCAAGCGGCTGCTCAGCCACAGACCCTCGTGGCCACCCCAAACTCCCGCGGCAAGGACCTCGACCGGCACCACGGCGTGTCCATCTGTTGCCAAACCTTCTGCAATTCAGAGCAGTACGGTGTGCGCATCTTTAATTACCACTTATTATTTATCTTTCCACGAGCCTCGGAGCTCTGAGTCTTGACAGACTTGGACGGGCGTTACAAAGATATGTGGCAGCTTCATCGCTCTTGTTCGGTCATTTTTATTACTCCAAGTATGGCAATACTTACGTAAGTGCGAATTGACCCCCACCACTAATGCATCCCATGAGGAGGGATGAGATGGGGGTGCATTGGTGGCCCCCGGCTGGGGGCATTGATGTCTTTGGAGATGGGAAGCAGTTTTGGGAGGCGATGGGGAGAAGAGGAGGAAAGATACTGAGCAAAGGTGCAGGGTGGGATGCAGGAAACAGCTGAATGTGCATGTCCAGTGACCTGAACCCTTCCTCGCTCATCTGCTGGGTGAAGGCTGAGCAGGAGAGCCTGACATCACTTGCAGGGAAGGAAAAGGAGAAGGAAAAAAAATAAACATGCAAGAAGATGCCTTAAAAGCATTCGCACAGCCCTTTGCCAATCCGCCTAAATCCTGACCTGGAAGAAAACGCCTCACCTCGTCCCAGGCTTGAGCGATTCATGTCAAAACCTGCCAAGCAGTGAAAGGAGAAGGGCCCCGGCCACAGGGGGGGAACAGCACGTCCCGGATGGGGCCATCGGCAAAGAACATCCCTCCCTGTCTGGGCAGGATTCACCTCTACCTTCTCACTGCAGTGGAAGAAAACACATTGAAATCGAAACAAAACAAAAACACGCACCAAACACTAAAAATCCTGTAGCACCGAGTGTTTCCAGGAGTCCCACTGATTTCTGAGGCTGCTCTTTCTCCTGTGTTCCACTCTAACACAACCTAGAGGATACTTCAGTCTCTTTCTTTAAAGGGGAATAGAAGCCCTCATGAAAGCAAAACGAAGGTGACCCTGGTGTGCACCAAACAGCTCTGCTGCTCTGGGACCAGGGCAGAAACCAGCCCTTGCCTCATCGTCGTGGCAAGGAGGTGTCGGGAGGCCACGAGGAGGAGAAGCGCCTCTGGCAGCACTTCTAGCCACGAGCGGGATGCCCACCACGCTCTTCCAAAAAATGCGCACCCAGAAACACCCTTGCTGAGTCTGGACATGCCCAGGGAGGCCTCGACCACCCGACCCACCGTGGTCGGCACCTGAGAAGATGCTGAGAAGGACCCGTGGTCCTCCCTGAGAAGCAGCATCTGCAGCTGGGCACAAGGCAGCGGCTTGTGCTGTTCACCAATCAACAATTCACTGTTTCTTGACTTACGATCCCCAACCGCTTCAAGCACACATAGCGAGTGCCCTCCAGCTTCATCCGTCCCCCACGGCAGCTCCCGAGGAGCTGTCGTCAAGCTGGACCAGGACCCACCTCTGGGGTGACAGCAAACCAGAAATTGGGCATCAACTCTGTGCTGGAGCAAAACCTCCCCAGAGCACCCCCAGTGATGGACCAGCCCAGCCCTTTACTGCTGTTAATCCTGGGGCCTTTCTGGGCTTTGATGGTGGAGCCATCAGCACGTCTGAGACACAAAGTCATCCCCTGCTCCCAAAAGTTGAAGACTGTCTGGTGTTAAAGCTGGAAACTGGATTTAGGGCATCAGGTTCCCAACTGCTGCAACCCAGGTATGAAATACGAAGGGTGTCTGGGTTTGGTTTTTTGTTTGTTGAGTTGGTTTTGCTTTGTTTGATTGGGTTGGGTTTTTTTTCTGCAGGGGGTTGGGTTCTTTCATTGCTCATTTTGTGGTTTTGTTTGTGTTTTTGTTTTGTTTTTTTAAGCAAAACGCTATTTCCAACCTCTGCTAGAACCACACACGGACACAGACCCACATTTAATCTCCCGGCGAGCTTTGACAATCACTTCCGTAACTCCCTCGCCATGGGGGTTTTGCTTTCCAACACATCGCCCCTTATCTCAGCCCGGCTGCAGGAGGGCGAATCTGGAGTCGGGGGGGACGCAGAAACGTGGTTGTCGCTTTCTACGCCCTAATTGCAAACCGCGAGGGAAGAACATCCTTCCTCATTTCGCAGCTAAAAAGCTACGAAACCGCAACCGCCTTCCTGGCGGGGGAGCGGGAGGATATCCCCGCACAGATGGTCGCCCCCGCCGCGGTTTCGCAGGGAGAAGCTGGGGGACCCGATAAAGCATCCAAGTCGGAGGATTTACGAGGCTCCTATTCCTAAAAAAAAAAAAAAAAAAAAANAAAAAAAAAAAAAAAAATCGAGGGGAGGGGGAGGTTTAGGGGGTGCACGGCGAGATGGGAAACGGGGTGGAAAAAAACCCGCCGGTGTGGCCAGCTGAATGATTATCATTGGGGGTCAGCCACGAGCTTTATGTCGCCCCGATATTTATCCTCCACCATCCCGCAAAGTTCACTTTGTAAACGACGAGTGCGATTCCGCGTCTCTCCCTGCAGCCAGGTGGGTTTTGGCCACACGTGCACAGAAGATGCACCAGATGCTCCTGTGTGGATTCAAGATGGAGTGGGGGGGAAAAATGCTGATAAACCACCTCTTTTTACAGATGTCTGTGGGAGGATTGGCATGGCATGGCCTGCTCCATCAGAAAAAAGGTGGTTTTGTTTGTTTTAATAGGTGTTTAATGCTGTGTCCAACAGGTGATGAGCCCCCCCAGTGCCGCCTCCCCAGGGACCAGCTGAGCAACAGCCCCATAAATACTTCCAGCTAACTAACCTCTGGCCCCATACAGCTGCCTAGCCGGTCCACTAACCCTGTGACATGCTGAATTTACGATTCCTAAACAAGATAAAAGAAGGATATATTGAATTTTTTTTTTTGGTAAAAAAACGTCAAAGCAAGGAGTCTGTATTTTGAAGGGTTTGGCCAACCCAGCACCTGGCACTGGGCATTACCTGCCACTATTTTATGGTCTCTACTGGCCACGTGCATCCATGCAGCTTTAAAAAGCAGCAACATTCCCTGTAAATAGTGGTTTGGAAACAAGTACTTGATTGCCAGAGAGGGGCCGGGGCCTTTGGGTGAAGAAGAGGTTTCAATGCAGCTCAGGCCAGTCCAAGCTTAGCTGTTGAGGTCCAGCTAGAGACCAGGGTTATCCTCAACCGATAAACCCAACATAGGGAAAACCCCATTATTTTGTGCCCCGAACCCTGGGCAGAGGCTGCGGTGTGGGAACACAGCCTGACCCCAAACTCAAACTGTGGGGTTGAGGCCGGCAGCCCCCATCCCGGTTTTTGTCTCCCTAAGGGGAGAGATGCTCAACAACTCAGCAAAATAAATAAAATCCCCTAATCCCTGGGTTTCAAATGAACATATTTACCTGGTCTCCTTATTTTATTCAACCCTTGACCTCCAGGCATTATATAGGAAAGCTGTATAGTGCCCGCCTGAAAAGCGATTGTTCAGGGTAGGGGGTTTTGTTTTATCTTCTATGTTTGAAAAGACAATTCCAGGCTCCCGATGGCTCGGGCTGAATCAGGCCTTTTGTTTTTGAGGATGCGAATTAAGGGTACTGCATTTTCTTCGCTTTTTCAAACAAGTCTTGACCTTTCAACCCTAAAGCTGGATGGAGAGCGGACCAAACGCTCGGAGGCTCCCTCCCTTTTTACCCCAGCTGTCCCCAGCTTGTGTGCCAGGCCCTTCTCCTGGCTCCAGGCTTTAACCTCCAGCATCTGACAAACACCAAGGGCAAAGGCAAGGGCAATGATTACGCCACCTTCCAACTTCAGGGGGAAAAAAAAAATAATTTTTAAAGGTTCCAGTGTGAATAAGCCCCCCAAACAAAGCACCCGAAAGCCCCGCGGTCCTCTCGCCAGGCTGTGTTTTCTATAAGCCAGGACCAATAACGCTGTCGGCAGCATCACGGCAGCCCAGCCGCCCCCCGTTTTACACCCTCAGAAACCCACCGCAATGCTCCTGGCGTTAGCTGCGGTCTCCCCATCCGAACCCAGTGCAAACACCAGCAATTCTGCCCACCATAAGCACCAGCTGCTTCTTCCAACACCCAAAGCGCCGCTCAGCATCCTCAACTCCATCTTCAGCAGCCTCTGCGTGGCCTGACTTACTTTTTTTTCCTTTTTAAAGTACACAGCATGAAAAACCACACACAGGCCAACTTCAGAGATATTCCCCCTAGAAAAATTAAATACTCATAATGCTTTTTTAAAGTGAATTGGGCCCCTTAATTTGCATCTTATAATAAGGATGTTATCGTACTGGTTTATGGCTCAGCTCTTTAGTTTCTATCTCTCAGGGGCTAGATTTCCCCTCATGAGTTCAATAGATGTCTGTGAACTAATGTAATTTTTTTAGAGCGCTTTTCTTCTGTATTAACATTACAACCTTTATGAGTTAAAGGTTTTAATTCCTGCAGCGTGGGACACGTTGGCATTCGAGAGCCAGGCAGGGCCTTTGCCAGCGCGGCCGCGGACGATGCTACAACCCGCGCTTAATCCTGGGCAGCGTGTGGAACCTTCCCCAGGCCGAGCCCAGCTCTCCAGCGAGCTCCATCTCTTACATTTAGCTTAATTATAAAACATTGTCACTCGAATATTAAAATAATGTTTAATACACAGAAGGGAATAAGCCAGTCCAGAAAAAAATGCATAATTTCCCCGTGCCTGCCCTGCTCGTCGCATGCAATGAGCTCTTTTCTCTTCCCTTCTTCTTCCCCGGCTGCCTCTGCCAGCGAGGCTGGCAATACACTTTTAAGAGGCTTTAAAAAGCATTTAAAAACCAGGGAGGTTTTCCCTATCTGTGCCCTTTCCAGGGGCGCACATCCCCTGATCCCCTCGGGAGGTGGAACAGGGCTGGGATGGGATTTGTGCCCCCGTCCCCTTCCAGCCCCGCATCCATACGGCAGCGCCGGGAGAGGAAAACAGCAACGACTTGACTAAATCCCAGGGGACGCTTTTAAACTTGCCCAAATTAGGGCCCAGGGGCGGATGCTTGGCGTTTCAAAACAGTCTCCGAGGTGCTCAAACATGCTGCAGGTAGGAGAGATGTCAAAAATGCCAGCCCCTGCTTTAATATACCCCCGGATCATTCGTCACCTCCACACCTTATTTTCTATTGCCAGGCTCTACTTTGAATCAGCTTTATTTTTTTTTTTCCCCTCCCCTTTAATCACTACAGCTACAGAAGCTGCTATCTCTTCAGCAGGGGAGAGAGGGAAACGGGGGAAAGAAAATAAGTTAAAAAGGGGATTTTTTTAGACAGCAAAAAGCCAACAGGAGCAGCCAGGTGCAAAACAGCTCCCGAAGGGATGTTGCTCCCCAAAGCCTCCAAACGAAAAAGCTGAAGCCCAGGGGAGTGTGCTGAGGAGGCGGCAGGGAAGGTCTTCGGGGAGAAAAAAGGTGGAAAAAATACAAGTTTTATCCATACTGGAATTAGGGGTGTTTGGGGAGAATGGGGCAGGCAGAGCCCACCGAGAGGGGCTTTTCTGGAGCTGAGCCGTGGGACAAGGGCTGCCAGAGGACAACGTGGGCACCCAAGTGTCACAGCCAGCGCAGGGCTGGACGAGGAGGTCAGGGAAAGGACAGACACCCGCAGAGAGAGGAGAAATCGAGGTTTAGTTAGGGCTCCATCCTCTGCTCCCTCCCTGCCCAAAGTGTCCCGGGTTTGCAAGGGCACAGCTATTTAAAGAGCGAGTTGAGTCCCCATAGGCACCACCAGCTCTGCTGCAGATGCTCAAGAAGTTCACAGCCCCATTTTTTTGCTGCTTCTGCTTTACGGGAGGCCCTTGGCCACCAACACCTTCACCCAGCCTCTTGCTATAGAGCCGGAGAAACCCCAAGGAAAGGGTTAAGCAGCCTGTGGATGCTCTGCCCATGCACTTACCACCTGGAGTAGCTTTGCTCGCAACTGGGAAGCATTAGAGGTGCAGCATGAAGTGGGGCAGGTGGTAGCGCTTGGAGCTGCGGGCTCTTTGATGCTTTGGTCTGGACAAGCTCCAGGGATCTTCTGCCAGCCCATGGGGACAACTCAGCAAGAGGCCACCCCTCGCCAAGGGGATCCTGTTACTGGGGCAGCCCCTGGTCATCCCCATGGGGTTGGGCAGGGGTCTTATCACTCCATCTAGATCTTCTCATCGAGGTAAAACTCATCTTGCCTGGGCATTTGAGTAGGTTAAGTTTAGCAACAACCATGCCGGGGGAGGAGGGAAGGTCCAAAAGTATTGCTTTTTTCATTCCTTTTTGCCTTTTTAATTCCCTTTTGCTTTTTTCATTCCCTTTAAATTTTAAGATATTGCAAAACGTGAAAATAACTTGAAAGGCAGTAGCCCCGTTTTATTAATAGCAAGTATTTATTAGCTTCCTTGATTTACAGTATGTTTCTGAAAGTCATCAGTCCATCACATTCTTCAGCACGGGGGCTGAGTTGCTTTTTTTTTTTTTTTTTTTTTTTTTTTTTTTCTTCTCGGTCAACACAATATGGAATATAGATCTGAATATGAGAAGCCAAATACAACCTTCATTTTTGCATGCACATACCCCACCAACGGGAGGCCCGTAAATGAATCCTGTATAGCCCTTAGACACATGCACTTGCAGACATCGGGGAGAGGCGGGAGCTTCTGTACATCACCCCTGGAAACCCAGAGGGTCACGGAAATCGCCAGGGAAGAGCCATCAGGGTTAGAGCAACCTCGGGACGCATCACGGCGCACACACCCCAGCCACCAAAAAAAAAAAAAAAGGTAAAATAAAATAAAATAAAAACAACCCAAGGAGTGGAAATCCACCTTGCGATCTCGCTTCTGGGTTTTGATACGAAAAGCTATCTGTCCGTCCATCCATCCATCTCACGGCACTGACTGATGCTTACACAGCAAACGGCACAGACACCCCCAACCCACCCATCATCACCCCCATTTCCAAATTTCTCCTTTTCCCCGCCCCCCCATTGCCATGGGGGTTTGTCTGTCTGTCTGTCCGCACCACCTCTGCCCGTCACCGCGGCCGAGCCAGAGTTTCCCGGGGATCACGTCGTACTCGTTACGGGAGGCCCAGCCTAAATTAAATTGGGGCCCACTGGTCCTGCCATCTGAACTTCATCACCGCTAAAGACGCAATAAAAGTAACAGTAACAACGAACAAGCCTCTACCAGATGTGTAACTCTATCCAGTGAGATTAAGGAATAAGGGCCATATTTTGGGGTTGGTTTTTTTGGTGGTGTTGTGTTCCCCCTCCAACTCCATCTTTCCTTGGGAATAATTGATGGTTTGGACCCCCGTAGAAGTTGAATGGTAAGAGGGTGATTTCTGGAGGTTCAGGGGGTGTTGGGATGGAGGGACTACAAGGTTTAATTGACCCTGTTTCCCCAAAAATAAGACAGGGTCTTATATTAATTTCTGCTCCAAAACTCACTACTTTTTCACATGTATATCTGCCTGAACACTATTCAAATTGTCTTTTTAAATGAACTGTAACTAGGGCTTGTTTTTGGAGTAGGGCTTATATTTTGAGCATCCTCAAAGTTTGATGCCGCCGCTGGTCCCATGGGTCACTTAGTGGGACCCGGCACAAAGCTGGGGTTGAAACGGAATGTGGGAGGCTTGGGAGTGTCGCTGGAAATCCCATTCGTGGGGATTTTAGATCTATTTTCAGATCCTTTCTGGAGAGACTGTGTTCAGTAAGTGACCTCCAACACATTCTTTTCACCCCTCTCTTCTCACCTTGTAATAGCCCACGGCCCGAATGCGGCGCGAATCCAAAATACGTGTTCTTTTGAAAGCAAAACTTAAGTTAGGCTTCACAAAAGGCTTGACCTTCGCTGCATTTTGGTGTCATGAAAATGTGCTTAGAAACAAAAATGCAGCGCAGTCAAATCGCCTTCAAGCTTGAAAGCAGCTTTTTAACCCCCCCCCCAATAAAAATCAAAGCTAAGCTAGCTAATTCCCAGGTATCTTGCTCATCTCAGCCCCCTGGACTGGGAAAGCAAAAGCTTTTCTATTGTTTATTAAGAAGTCCAAAACTTTAGGAGCTTTATTTTCTTTATAAAGAACAAACATACTTCATTTTTTAACGCTGATACACAGACTGACACGTTGGGAATCCGCTAAAATACAAAATCCCTGGGAATACCACCCCTCTTGCACCAAAACCACAGCAACCTCCAGCTTTGAGGCAAACAGGATTCCACCTCTCCCCTTGCAGGAAACCCTCAACTCCTGCTAATTGGCAGAAACTCGTTAAGCCGCTGTAACGCAATGGCTGATGTTCCTCCACGTACCCAGACACAGCAAAAAGCTTTGCAGCAGCCAAGGCCCGGCCGGACAAAAAAGGCCCCTAACCATGATACCCCTAATTAACGCACACCGCAGCCCAGGTCGCACAAAGCTGTGGGGAGCCTCATAGCTCCACCAAAACCTCGTAGCTCCACCAAAACCTGGCCCTGGGGGCGCCCAGTTGGTTCACAAGAGCCCCAGCAGCCCCTGAGCAGCATCTGACCCTGCAGCAGCACAAAGGAGCCCCCAGCACAGCCATCACACAGATTTGTAACTTTAAGGCAACACAAATTCTGCAGATGTTTGAAAATCCTAAGAGTTGCAAGAGAGTTAACACCCATATTAAAAAAAATATACATCTTAAGGACTACATATGTCACTTTACCTGCAACGCTTAATGAAAAGACAGGTAGAACTTTTCACTGCCGCGGCTCTGTTGTTTTCTCCTTTTCCTGGGGGAATCTCCTGCCTCGTGCTGGCTGTGGAGGAGAGATGGGCCACGGCTGGAGAAACCTGAGCATGCTGCACTTGTTCCACCAGGCAGAGCATCAAAAGTACAAGTAGATGCCCCCAAAAGCCATCTGTGCACTGAGCTTTGCCTGTGCTCAAAGGAAGGGTAAATACACCCCAAAAGTAGCCAGCACACTGGAAAAACCCTCAGGAAGCAGCTTCACAGCTGCCCTTCATTATAAGCATTGCAGGGCTGCTGCAGATACATCCCAGGTGATCCCTGGTTTGCAATTTGGAAGAGAGAGCAGAGCAACCCCCTTTGCAATTAACAACACCGTTAGTGCTGACCTGACACAGCTGCCCGGCTGCAGACGCCCCAGGGCAGCAGTGGAGGTGCCAGCAGCCCACGGGAGTTGCTAAACCCTCACCCATGGCATGTTTGCAATCCGCAGGATGCTTAACACAACAGGATTCACCTTTCTAAGGCTAAAAAGAAACCCTATGAGCAGATACAGAGGTGGTAGCACAGGCTGGGATAGTACAAACCTTTTAAAAACATCTCTTAATGATAAAAAAAGCTTCAGGTGTGCGCACACGTTGGGGTAATTGGACCTCAAAGACCAAATTGCCTTAAAAGAAGCAGCAATAGCTCCCTTTGGGTCCCCTCCAGGCTCCTGACTTGACCCCAGAGCTTTTGCTGCCCACCCTGAGCCCTCGCCGTGCTCCAAGGTACAAAAGTGTCTGTGCTTGTGCTATGATCCGGCCGACAGGAGAACCACAGACTGGGGTTTTAAAGAACAAAACACAAGAGCAATGAGCACCCATCGAAAAGGCAACAACATTTTCCCTATGGCCTTTCTGCCAGCAGAGAGTCAGCCCAGCCAGGTGCCTCACTCGGGTTTTAAGAAAGGAGACCAATAAAAGCAGAAGCGAGGATGGAGCCAAGACGCGAAATAAATCAATCGGCTGGCGCTGCCCTGGGACTCGGCCCCGTCGCACTGCGCCCAGCAGCCTGACACGGCCGGCCTGCGGCTCCATCGCTCCCCAGCTGGCTTCTTTCACCAAATAAGGTCCATTCCCGCTCGCCGGCACAGGCACGACTCACTACAGCCTATAAATCCCCGCGGAGACAGCACACGAGCACACGCACAACCCCTCTTCTGCTCAGCAAACTCCTCGGGCGGGTGCTCAGCCCTCAGCAAGGGACAAGTGTCCTCAGCAAGCGGGGACGCTGTGCCAGGGCTGGGGCACTCAGTGGGTGACATCGGAACACCGACCTGACAGCAGCTCCCCCCATACCACAGCTCTGCATCCCCTGGTACCCACAGCTCCGCATCCCTGGTACCCACAGCTCTGCATCCCTGGTACCCACAGCTCCGCATCCCTGGTACCCACAGCTCTGCATCCCCTGGTACCCACAGCTCTGCATCCCTGGGTACCCACAGCATCTCCATCACACACCAAAACCCCCCACCTAGCCTCGCTTCTCCTCAGACGGACACTAAGGGACGTGACGGACCCCACCAGCCCCAAAAGCACGTGGTTTAACAGCAGAAATGCAACACGAGAGCCGGCAGTCATTAAGAAGAGGCGGGCGATGGAGAGAGCTCCTGCTTCAGCATCACCCATCGCCAACAGCGGCTGTCCCCAACTCGGGGGCCCCTCGCGCTGACACCAGCCCCGGCTTTCCCTTTGTAAACTCAGCGTTCGGTTTTCCGCAGCCGATACGGTTAATACAAAGTCACACCAGCCGCCTGGCCCTTGTTAGCATTAAAAATTAAAGACAGAGCAAACAAAACCTAAAGCTCCAACATTTATTATGGCAATTTCCCACCCACCCACAGACCTACACTGTGTTTTGTTTTTATTTTTAATTCGTCACATCGGATGTGCCTTCCGAGAAATGGCAAGTCATGGAGATAAAACCAAGAGGCCGGGCTGTCCATGAGAGCAAAGACAGTCTTTTCCGCGGCGAAAGGAGCCGGTCGAAGCCATCGCTAAGCCCTTCACCTCGGCGGGTGGGTTTGCTTTCGTTTTTAGAAAAAAAAAAAAAATAAAATTAAAAAAGGCAACAAAAAGAACCAAAACAACCCCAAAGAAGTGTTGTACTCTATTACAAAATATAAATACGATAGTCTTGCAGGCAGGAGGAGCCCGGGCAGCGCTGCCTTCGGCGAGGTGACTTCTCCGGCTCTCCCGGGGACACGGCGAGGCAGCAGGACAGGGGCCACCTCCGGACACCGCGACGCCGCCGGCCGCTCGCCCCAGCTTCACCTCCTCTCAGAATTTAAGTGCTCTCGAACTTCCATCCGAAAACTGCCAGATGTCCGGGGCTCCCTGGGCGCCGCGCCAGCTGGGGGGGTACGTCGAACCTACAGAGAGCATGGGGACAGAGGAGAGAACAGGTGTGACATGGCCCACCGTGCCAGTTTTGCTCTTATTTTACTTTTTTTGTTTGGTCTTTTTTGTTTTTTTCTTTAACAACTAGGACACCCAACTGTCGCGAAGGGATGGAGCAGGACGGAGCCCTTCCTCCTCTCAGGCCACGCTCTCGCGTCCGGCATCGCTCGGCACCCACCAGGAACAACAGGGATGGTTTAGGAGGAAAAAACCTCAGGGTTTACTGAGAAACCTGCGCTGTGCCGGGATATTGGGCAAGGACCGAGCCAGCCTGCCTGAAAATTGCCTCTTTCCCAAAACCTCAAGGGCTTTCCCCCAGCACCCACGGTTGACCTGGGTACAGCAGACCCTCTCAAAGCCGTGGGTACTTCCCATACATCACACAACGGGTGGTTCCTGGAGGACCTTCCCCAACTCAAAACCCACCTCCCCATCCCGACCCGGGTGCCAGTTTCTATGGAAATTGCTTCATTAATATTTAAGAGAGGGGTCGCAGGGCTCTACAGGAGCTGCTGTGGAGACTAAGTAAGCAGCTCCTAGGCCAGATCTTCACGGCGTGTAAACCGGAGTGGCTCCTCGAGTCAAGAATACGTGCCCAGTTTCCCCCCGGGGAGGGCTCGTTGCTGCTGATGCCTGAGCCCGACGCATTTCAGGACGATATTAAAACAGGCTGAGACCCTCAAGGGAGCCAAAAGCACCGCGGCCACCCCGGCCACGGGTCGCACCAGCACAACCGCACGCCCCACACAAACCCGGGGGGTCCCCCACACCACTGCCCCTCAGTGGGGAGGGGACCCCGCGCCTGGATCCCTGCGGCTCCTCCGAAACCTGCGGTCAATATTACAACGTGCCCGTGCACCCGCCAAAAATTGCTTTCAACCTTTATAGGAGGAAAAAAAAACCCCAAAATAGGGAGCTAAATGAGCGGCTGGTATCTCTTTTCTTTTTTCATTACAAACTCTGCACTTAGATAAACCCCAAAACTGCATCTCATCAGATACGCCAGAGCCTCCTGAATGTCGAGCAAAGACGTGGTATCGCTTATTCCTGTATTTATCTCAGCCCTTGGAAACATAATAAATATGAAACATCTGTAGCCTAAATTCTGGATACCGTTTCAGTGCCTTCATTACATTAATCATTCAATTTGGAGGCGATTAAATACTAACAGCAAACGGGTCTGCGCCATATAAACGTCTTTCTCCTCCAAAGCTGATGGGTTTTAAGATTTTAACAATAGAGTTACCCAAATATCGCTCTTATTTACATCTTCATCTCGCACAGAAAGAGCAAAGTTTCTCGGCCACGCAAGCAGCTCAATGGGGCCCGAGACATCCATTCCCCAACCCAACGAACTCCAGTGGGTTCCTCACCCCGTTATCTCATCACCACTGGCAGAAAAAGATGGGAAACACCACGTTTGCCAATTCTGCGTTGGCATTGAGGCGACTGCCGTGCTCCGGTCGGCCACCTCAGACCAACATCTCCTACAGCAGGAGCTGCTGCTCCTCCTCACCTCCAAACCACGGGGAGACGCAGCACCCACGGCCTTATTTACCTCCCTGAAACCCGCCAGATTTAACTTTCTGAAAGCTGTGAATCGAACGCACCGCTGCGAAATTTTCAAAAAATAATAAGTAAGTGGTCGTACGCTTTCCACCTATTAATCCCGTAGCAGCGCAGGGAGCACACATCTGCCTAGGGAGACGGCTGTATATAGATCTGCATACAAATGCTTCTATATATGCACGTATATAGGATGAATTTGCACGTACAACAGAGTATAGGGAAAGGCAGCGGGATGACGACCACCGTAGGAGAGACACGGGGCACAGCACCTGCTCCGAAAGCCAGCCCGGCTACGCTCAAGCCCGGGCGGACCGGCCAACGCGCGCCCCCCAGACACCTCTCAACCGAGCAGCAACCAGAAGGGTGACAGGGACGGAGATCCCGGACACCCCGTGTGACGGGATCAGAAGCCGCGCTGCCACAGCGCCCCGGGGCCGGGCACCGCGTCCCTCCCCTTCGCCCCGACCCCAGCCCCAGGGGCCGGACCAGGGCTCCCTGCTGGCTGCGGGGGTCCCTCCGGCAGCACCCGCATCCATCCCTGCGGCTCCGGCACCGCCTCCACCTTGGGGTACCAGCCCGGAGAAGGGCGGCGTGTTCGGGGGTGCTTCTCCAGCCCCCCTGCACGCTCGTCCCGCCAGCCCAAACCACGCGACCTTCATTCCTCCTGGCCTGGGATTAAAACCAAGCTGCTTTTTTTTTAAAAAAAGGATTTTTTAAAAAAAATTTAGATCTATATTCTTGTAATTTTAAAATTTTTTAAAATTTGTAATTTTTTAAAATCCCCAACTTCTCCTTCAGAAGGCGCTGGGCAAAATACAGGGCAACAAACGATGCCATCACAAGAAGACGACAGAACAACCGGCAGGTTTTACAAAAATCAAAAGGAAAGAAAGAAAAAAAGTATTAAATCCATTACACTGGGAACAGCAAGAGACAGTATCACAGCGGTACGTGCTTTAATAAAGTAAAGAGATGCTGCAACATGCGGTATTTGTCAAACTGACAACATATACAGACCCCTAAGCGGGGGAGACAGGGGGGACCTGAACTGGAGTCCGGATTTCAAAGACAATGCACATAGAACGTTGCATAAACCTGTGGTACCCACAACAAAAAATAAAAATAAAATAAAATAAAATAAAGCCCAGGGGAGAAGGGAGGGATGGAGGGAGGGGAGGTCCCAGCTCCAGCCAGGAGCTTTGGGCTCCGGTGGGTGCGATGCCGGATCCGCGGCGCGTCCCCCCCCCGAGAGAAATCGGCTCCGGCCGATTTCATCCCGACCCCCCAGAACCAGCTGGGGATGGGGGAGTCTCGGGGGGGGCTGTGGATTCTTTTTCGCTCGTCTCTTGTGCCAAAGCAAAGCCAAACTGGGGAGGGACGTCCCTGCCGCAGAGCGAGGCCGCTAAGCCAAAGCCAGAGATGCCGCCGGTTACTGGGGGTCAGGGCGGGGGGGTCACAGCTTAAATCTTGACTAAAGAAATGAAAAAAAAAAAAAACAAAACCAAACAAAGAAAACCCAAAACTACAAGTCCAGACTGCGAACACCTTCCACTGGCTGGAAAGCTAACTCGTTAGCCCAAAAATCCTCTTCCTCGGCTTACTTAGGACAAGCTTAAGGGCGGCGGGTGCCCCCCATAAACGTCCCAGCGCGGGACCTTCTCCTACAGCTGCTGCCGGAGCCACCTCCAGCGTGTGTCAAATGAGGACACGAGAAGCTGACACTGTGTTACTTTAAGGTTTTTTTTTTATTTTTTTCAATAAAGGGACAAAATGGGTGTATGAACAGGATAATGCAGACAACTGCCAAAAAAACACAGACAGTGGTTTTTCCAATAGAACTTAACAAAGACCAGAAACAAATACAATAAAAAGCCAGGTTGTAATGACCTTTGGTCATCCAAATAATAAAAAAAGAAAAAAAAAAAAATCAAATTTAAAAATATATAAACAAAAAAAAAAACAAATAAAAAAAAAAAACCCCCCCCCCCGAAAAAAAA
>VWYH01010262.1:185710-228210 GCA_013399365.1 Pampusana beccarii
GGATGGGGGGTCGGTGGGGGGGTACGAATATACCTCTATTCAGTTTTTATCTCGTTATTCAAGACTCGATCACTGTGCCATTTTTTCATGTGTTTCTCCAGGGTACTGTACACGCTAAAAGGCATCTTACAAATCTCGCATTTGTAAACGTCCTTTCCCACCTGCCCGTGTGTTTTCATGTGCCGGGTGAGTTTGCTACTCTGGGCGCAGGCGTAGTTGCAAAGCTCACACTTATACGGCCTCTCGCCCGTGTGGCTCCGTCTGTGGACGGTGAGATTACTACAGTTCTTGAAGACCTTCCCACAGTACTCACAAGTGTCGCTGCGTCTGCCCTCTTTTGAGCTGGGCCTGCCAGGGCCCGGGCCACTAATATGGGGGGTGCTCCCTCCGCTTCCCGTGCCGCTGCGGCCTGAGATCCCTCCGTCCAGCTCGCCCGGCGGCGTGGAGAAGCGCAGGCTGCCGTTCTCCGAGGAGTGCTCGGAGGAGGAGGCGAAGGGCGATTGTCGGGAGTCGCCGAAGCTGAGGAACGGGTCCTTCAGCTGCCGGGAGGCGGCGTAGCCGGCAAGCCACTGGGAATAAACGTTCTCGGTGTTGGGCATGGCGGCGGGCGGCAGGTCGAACTCCTTCTCCAGCTTGATGCGTTTGGAGAAGGGGCTCAGGGAGCTGGGGCTACCCAGCAGCAGCTTTTTGGACAGCCCTCCCGAGGCGGACTCCCCCGGGGAGCAGCCCCGGCCGTTGACCGCCCCTTCATCGATGCGGTCGGACTCGCCGGCCACCGAGTCTTCGTCGCAAGTGTCCCTGTGCCCCTCGGGCTCGGGGAGGTGGCCCCGTTTGTGTTTCTCCCCCAGGACCTGGTGGAAGGCCTCGCTGAAGTGCTGCATGGAGCTCAGGACCATGCCCTGCATGACGTCCGGCATCGACCGGCCCTCCTCGCCCGCCCGCGAGTTGTTCTCGTGGTGGTGGGCCGCCTCCAGGCTCATCCCAAAGCCGTAGTCCGGCCTGTCGCTCTCGTTCAAGTCCTCCTCCTCTTCCTCCTCTTCCTCCTCCTCCTCCTCCTCCTCTTCCTCCTCTTCCTCGTCCCCGTTCTCGGGGATCATGTTGGGGTCATTCTCGCTCTTGAACTTGGCCACCACGGACTTGAGGGCGCTGCTGGCGCTGCCCACCAGGTCGCTGGTGCCCGGCTCGGGGGAGCTGGCGGTGGAGAGCCCGTCGTCCGACTTGACCGTCATGGGGGAGGACTTGTGCATGTGGGTCTTCATGTGGCGCTTCAGCTTGCTGGCCTGCGTGCAGGCGTGGTCGCAGAGGTTGCACTTGTAGGGCTTCTCCCCGGTGTGGCTCCGGCGGTGGACCACCAGGTTGCTCTGAAACTTGAAGGTCTTCCCGCAGAACTCGCAGGACTTGGACTTCATGGGCGGCTGGGAGGGAGGAGGAGCGGACTGCAGAGGAGGAAGGGGCGGCGTGGCCAGGAACGGGGGCTTGCTGCCGGGCTGGAAGGGCTGCAGCAACCTTTGCATAGGGCTGGGCCGGCTCGGGGACAAGGGCGGGCTGGAGGTGTTGCCGGCCAGCTCCCGCAGCCGCCGGGAGAAATCCATAGCGGGGGGCTCCATCGCCATGGGGTTCAGTCGCAGCACCCTGTCAAAGGCACTAGGGTGATGGGTGGCCAGAGCCATTTCTTCCGCACCCAGGCGCTCAATGCGATGCGGATCCAAATGGTGCCTCGGGGGAGGGCTAAAGAGGGGCGGCGTGGGTGGGAAGCGCCCTTCTCCCAGCCCCGACGCCTCCCTCGAGACCGAGCCGGGTATTCTGAGCAGGTTAAAAGGGTTATTGTCTGCAATGTGAATCCCGTGGAGAGGTGGCTGGGAAGGGCACTCTGCACCTAGTCCTGTTGGGATACCAACCCGTGGCGTCAGGGGGCTGCCGTGCTCGCTTTCTAGGTAGATCCGTAAGCCGTGCGTGTTCTGTGCGTGCTGCAAGAGGAACCAGGCGCTGTTGAAAGGCTGTTTACAGGTCGTACACGTGTAGCTGCTGGGCTCGTCTTTACCTGCAAAAATAACACAACAAGCAGCGTCAATCTCCGGCCGCCCACCGGCGGGCAAGAGCTCGCCTCCCCGCCTCGGCTCCTCCGGGCCGGGAGCCGGGGAACGTCCCAGCTCAGGCGCAGGCGGGGGACGAGGGGACAGGAGGGGGCGAGGGGTGCGACGGGGAGGTCCAAACCCGCCCCAAGTTTGCCCAACCTCCTCCCGCCATCCCCAGCCCCGGGTTCAGAAACGAACCCCGGCAGGTAACCGCGGCTAAAAACCTATTTTAAAAAAAAAAAAAAAGGATGGTTAAGTCAATCGATGCCAGCTACGACTCGGCAGACTTTATGCTGCAAGAGGCTGCTAATATATAAATAAATAAAGATGGAATAAATAAATATAGNCCCCAGCCACGGGAACAAAAAAAAACCCAGGCAGGAAAACGCAGAAAAAAAAAAAAAAAAAAAAAAAAAAAAGGATGGTTAAGTCAATCGATGCCAGCTACGACTCGGCAGACTTTATGCTGCAAGAGGCTGCTAATATATAAATAAATAAAGATGGAATAAATAAATATAGAATAAATAAATCGCTTTCTGAAAAGCGCTCCAGAAAACCACGTACATCAGTTCAAAGCAGCAGCCCAAAGTGCTCGCAACCTCGGCATCGTCATCACATTGTCACCCTCATCCTTACTCGGAGAGACCAACAATGTGTACAAAACCAGGCAACTCCTGCCCCGTCGCAGGGATTCGACTCCGGGGCAACAAAAAAAAAGGAATTAAGAGAAATAAAATTCAACCAAATGGAGCGCGGGACAGGGAGAGGGGAAGGCAGGGAGAGGGGAAGGCAGAGCGAGCGGCGGCTCTGCCAGGGGAAGAGCTGGAGGGTGGCCAGGAGGCCTGGCCGGGCGCCCTGCCGGAGCCGCATTATTTCTCTCGCACTGAAAAGAAGCCGGGGATAGTAAATGCCACTTTGGCAAGTAGCGAGCTAACTCTATTTCATGATAATTTATTTTTGGAGATAACACGGACATTATAAAAGAGCAACCAACTAATAAATAACTAAACAAAAAGCTGGCTAATAATGACAGCAGAAAGCAGCCCCTTCTAATGTACGGCAAAACAAGGGGGATGAATAACTTTTTGAGGGCTGTCTGTGGGGAAAGAGGGGCGTGAGATATGGCGAAGGTGCGGGTGTTTTTATCGATTACTGTAATTTTGCAAATGATTCACTTCTAGCCCCCTATGGATGTTTTTTACTAAATGCTGGTAAACTGAAACCAGGAGGATAAAAATTCATTTCCAGCCCTGCCCAGCAGTTTTTAGAGAGCTGATGTTCAGTGATATTTTAGAAAAAAAAAATAACAAAACAAACATGCTCTTGAGGTTTGAATAAATCACAGGAGCCCTCTCAGGACATCAGTGCTCGGGTGGCACCTGCCCACACCGCCTATTCCTGCCCTGACCCAGCACCTACGATACGAGGCATCTGCTCCGTAAGCACCACCCCGGGTAAATCTCTTTACGTGATGCACTCAGAGCTGCCCCCACAGGGTTTTCCCCATTTACCTAACACGAAAAGGAAAAAAAAAACAGAAAAAAGAAAAGCAGATTTGGAAAGAAAACATCGCTTTATCTGCAACCGTCCTGTTTCCCATCTCGAAAAGCTCCGTCTGGGCATTTTCGTCCTCCGTGGAGCGGAATGATGGTTTGGGGACAGGACAGGCTGCAGAGCCCTGTCGCAGCGTTCCTCCTGCCTCCCGGCTCCGCGGTTATTCGACATTCGGCCTGACAAGCTGAATCGGGAGAGGAAAAAGAGGCTCGACCATCTACAGCGAGCATTTAACACTTTAATCGCTTCAAAAGCCCTTGGAATAATATTTAAGGTTTCATCCTGAAGCCGGCATCAGGGTAAAATGCATGGCAGTGTTTAGTATGTGCCAGGCATGCGAGCGCAGATAAATACTGAAATCTGCTAAAATTAGAGGGAAATTCAATTGGACTTTCACATTCCTATGCTCATTTGTGAGCCCGGGGAAAAAAAAAAAATCTTAAATGGGAAAATCTCATCTCGCTTCACCATAATGAAGTGGAAGTTTTTAACACCACGGTGGGAGCTAACAACGTAATGCTACCTCGCCTCTCTACCTTATAGATCAGGTCAGAGAAAATAGCATTTTATCTTATAATGAGGATACAACATCGAGCGTTCACTACCACATTTTAGTATTCCCATCAACTAGATATTCTAGATCATAAGGGCAGCTCGTGTAATCATAATGTCAATGAGAAGGGCTGTTACGACTGAGACTAAAGATTACATGGAAAAAGCTGCTTTGAAACTGGTAATTATTACCAGTCCACTAATAGCAAATGATGCATTACAGTTTCACCGTATAATCTGTATTTCACTCAGCTCCTGCCAGTACAGCCTTATTATATTACAGTACTCACAAATTCTAAATTCCTAAACTACAGTCATCAATAAATGTGTTACTTGCCATAATTTGCAAAATTACTTTGTTCATAACATCTTCGACTGTTATAAAGACTAGAATTGATTTCCTGCATGGCAAAATTAGGGCTACATTGATTTAGTGGAGTGTAAAATGTAATATTATTCTTCATTTGCTCGCCTGAAAAACAAGTTTTCCATTCACCGTCCACATTTGGTAATCAAGATAATAATTTAAATTTAAAATCATGTTTACGTACAAAACTTCCCCAAACAACCCACCATTTCCAAGGGAGCAACATAAAACCAGGCAACAAAACAAAGCAGCGAAACAGTTAAAATCCACCAGGCTTCTGCCTCCACCTCCTGCTTCGAAGAGACACAATTTCTAATTTGTCTATTAGTGCTTGATTAATTATGAAGGCTATTGACTGACCATATCACCACCTAGAGATACGTTCCAGTCTGATGCAGCCTTGCCAAACCACAAGAATTATGGCCCTAATCCACGCGGCGAGACGGGTCCTCAGACGGCCGCGGCAACCCCTGGTTTTGGAAGGGACTCGCTTCTCCTTCCTCCAAGCCCCCCCCTCGCTTCTTGGGACAGCGTTCGGGTCGCCCCAAAAGCTGGGGGGGATCGTAGGACCTGAAAGCTGTGGATCCACCGATGTCTCCTAGGTACGGGCCAGCCTCTACACCCACACAGGCCTCCCAGATACAGCATCCTCAGTGGCTTCACGTAGAGGAATTGAAGGCCAAAAGGGACAACCCTGCAATACGGTGTCTTTGGTAAAGCGCGATCTCCTCCAGCCCCACAAACTGTCTTTGGGGCACAGCATAAAATCCCAGTGAAAACCATTCAAACCAGCTCAGCAGACAGGGAGAGCACCTGCTGCTTCACCATGATCAGTTCCCACAGGTAACCGCACACACAGACAGGTACCGGGGTCCACCTGAATTTCTCTGGCTCCAACCTCCACTCGTTCTCTTTTCCTGTTGAGTTTTTTCAATGGTTGACACACTGAGAAGCCCTTTGGTATGTAATGTGCCCCCCATACGCACACACCAAGGCTACTTGTGCACCCAGAAATCAAGGCACACTTTAAAATCTAGTTCTTTTTCCATTCTGAAGTCACCTCTCCGTCCTCCTCCACTACCCAAGGACCAGCCCAGCCCTTCCCATCATACTGGGAAGGAACTGGTTTTCCTCTAAGCCTCCTGCTGCTTTCTGGGGGTACTGCACCTCAGCTCTGTAAGCACGGCCCCGGTTCTGCTCTTCTAGCCAAGGACCACGGCAGGCTCTACCCAACCGTGTCCCCAGCACACCCTGCTCAGCAGCTTCTCCAGAACACTCCATAAATGCATCCCTGATGCTCTTCACCCATTCACCCGCCTTTGCTTTACCCACAAAGCTCATCAGCCACAATTGTGTCTTATTTCTAAATCACCAATGTAGTGCTAATGAACACTGCGGCTCCCACCAGCTCCTGCTGACCTCTCCCATCGCCGATGCTTCCGCAGCTAAGCCCCCACGTTCCCAAATCTGTTGTCCGGCTCCACGCAAGCGATATCGCCCAGCGCTTGGTCTTCCACACACAATGTCACGCAGCGCTGCGTCCAACGCCTTGAAGACTCTATTTCATCTGCATTTATCAACCAGAGTTGTCGTCTGGAAGAATGAAAGCAGGTTTATTTGACAAGATCTATATTCCATAAATCTAAGTTGAGTGGTACGAATCCTATTTCTATCCTTTAATTCTTTATCAATTGAATCTTACATCGGCTCTTCAATTATTTTGCCCAGCAGAGATAAGCAACGTGTTGCCAGCTCTCCCACGGTTACCCCGACCAGCTCTTGATGGCATTTTCCCAGTCCATAAGCTTTATTAAAAACCAGCATCACATGCCAACTCTTCAGGGATTCTTAGGTGCAAGTTGTCAGGGCCTTTTCATTTTAAAATATTTCTCTCCATTGGACCTTGTATAACATCCTCCTTGGCTATTAACGGGCTAGAAAAAACATCATCACCCGCCTATGATACAGAAACATAACACTGCTGCTTTCCAGGCCTAGAGCAGAAACATTTTTTAAACATTTCTGCCTTATTGCTTCTCCCATCCAGCACTTCTAGGGTTTCTCTTTTCTCCAAGACCCCTAGAAACCTTCCTCTTCTCCCCATCCATGCCAGCCACAGGTTTTCCTCAGCATCTTGAGCTCCCCTGACCAGTTCTCTACCCATCACGGTTTCTCGCTGCAATTGATTGCTATCTGTTTTCCATTTTTTTAATTGTCATATATGGATTTTTTTAATATCTAATTGCTGTTCTCATCTCACCACTGAAGCGGGTGAAGTGGGTTTTGGATTGGGGCCAAAGTTGCCCTCTCCTTCCTGGACAGCTCATCAACTCTTTACAAATAGCTTCCAATTACCATTCGCATTTTTTGCCCGTACATTTTTCCTCCCAGTCAATTTCACTGCTCATTTTCTTCACATTTGGGAAATTACTCCTTTTAGGAGAATTACATGGGGATACCACGTAGCAAATACAAACATGGGGCCAATACGAAACCAAACCGATCTCACCCAGTGAAGTCTCACCCACCGTTACACATTTATTCCTTTTCTCCATCCCGGCCAGCAAAGGCCGAGTGACAGGGCACGGCATTTCGCTACAGCACAAATGTTTAGTGTTTTTCTCAAGTTATTGGCTCCTGCCAAAAAAAAAAAAAGCAGCAGAACAGCTCTTGCCTGCCATGCCCCCGAAAGAAATGATTTAACCAGTGACACACGAGTGACAGATTTAGCTTCTGATCCGAAAAATGTTAACAAATGAGCGGGATGGGTATTGGCATTTCAAAGCCTTTAAGGGCAGTTGGCACAATTACTCAGTAAAATATGAAGAGATGGCTGCTTTCGGTATGAAGGGGCTTTTTTATACTAAAAATAATAATAATAATAATTTTAAAAGCTGGTTCTTCTGCACTGTGCTCACAGATACACCCGGCGCGCTCAAAGTCCGAGTCAAAGCAAGACGACGTCTCCAGGCACAATAGAGCTGGCTCCAAGCGAGACCCACAGCCACGGCCACCAGCAGCAAAGCCAGACAAGATGCTGGGGAGAAGAACCAGCTGGGAGGAGAAGCTGTCAGCTCGATGCCACTGCTGGGAGGAACGGGGGGGAAGAAAAAAAAGAAAGAGATTTCTGGAGCTAGGCATGCAAGTTCAGGCACTGCCAAGTGAGTAATGGAATAATCTGCACGCGTGTGCCAATGTGCTTTGGAAGAGCTTCCTCCGTTTCTCAAAAGTCAGGGCTGGATCCAGGAAAGCTGCTCGCCGGACACACCGGCGCGTCACGGAAGAGCGATGCTGAAATGTGCAGCATCTTCTTGGTGCCGCTCTCTGAAACTGCCAGCCCATAACGCAGGATGTGGCCCAGGAAAGTCCCCAGATTAAAGAGAGATATATTAATATAACATGTATTTTACCACAGGGCAACCTATGGGCTGCACACAAATGCGCAACCGTAGAGACACCCCAGTTTAAACACTGTTGTCACAAACAAAACGGCGGCACAAGCGGCGACTGCGGACGTGCCAATGGTGTTTGCAAGGGATTTCGCTCACAGCCGCAGATTCACTCCCTCAGAGAAATCCCCGTGCCAGAGAAAGCTCCGAGCAGACCAGGATTTGGCCCTGGCTGCCCGGACGGTCCAGCCCTTGTTCTCAGCAGCATCTTTCCGCGAGCCAGCACCACCAGCTCCTGCATCCTCCTCCTCCTTCCCCAAAAATCCACACGTGTGGGCAAGGCCAAGGTGTATCCACCGGGCTACCTGCACCTCCAGGGCACGGGTGGACCCTTTGCTACCAAACCTCAGAGAACAAAAGTTGACAGCGACTCTAACGCTTGCAACCGGCAGCGAGCATCCCCCTCTCTTCTGCTCGCCACCAAACAATCATCGCAGGAACATCCTGAGCCAAACCCAGGAACTTCTTTATTCAGCTTTAATGTCAACTGGCTGCTTGATTTTCGGGCTGATAAATTTGGAGTTGTACTGGTATTTAAACGGGGCGGGGGGGGGATGGAGTTAATTGTTACCACTTGTACTTGATTCAGTTCTCCTCCATCTGGCTTGTCTTCCCCACCAACCCCGCCGCCTTTCTCTCTTTTGGAAATCAGTACTGTTGAAATTCCTCTCAACTGAAAAGTAGAGAAGTGAAACGGTTGGGACACAGGAAGCGTCGCAGGGCCGGGAGATAAGCGGGTCCACTCGGGGCTGCAGCAGCTCAACTTCTCCCTTGGCAAGAAATAGCTGCTTCGGCGTGACTCACCTTTTCCTGGTAGTCGGCAGCATCGGTTTGAGATGGGAAACTCTAACTGTCCAAACATATTTTCTCCCTCTTGCACTAATTCTTCCTCCCGATTCTCCAGATTGCGCATTATTAACCCGGCCCGTCATTAATCGGTTATAAGTAGCTGTTAGCACTGTTAGCATCAGCATTGGCGCTGTTGTTGTCACAATAATTAGAATAATAATAAATAACAGCAGTAGCTGCATTTATGTACAACGGGGTACTTTCACTCTAATCTTTTCTCCTTATCGCTAGATGAACTGCATTCAGAAGCACTGAAAAAGGAAAATTGTCACCGAAACTCCCTAGGAAGTGACGCAGCATCGCTTGTGAAACGAGAAGCACCGCTGCTGTTGTGCATTTGAAATATAAAATTCTGCAAATCAAGCCCGCGTTGTTTACGAACAGACCTGATGGTAGGTCCTGGGAACAGCTAAGTTGTGAAAACATAAAAAATACAGATGTTTCGCTTTGCGGGATGCTCAGCGCCCCATTTGGTAGCATACCAGCCTTTCCTTGCCTATGACTTATTGATAAGCGTATAGTAATGATTACTGAAAACATTTCCGAAAAGAATTTTCTTCCTGAAACTTAAACTTCCTGAAATCACTTCAATAAAACTAGCAAAATACTTCCTAAACCAAGTCTCAATAATGCCGTTTTTTCGTTAAAGCTCCTTGTAAAAGCCCCTCTTTTAAAGAAGAACCGGCCCAAAACGCTAATACCATGAAACAAACTTCCAAAAGAAACCCAAGCAACAGCACTAACAAAAACAGAGCTACAGTCACGGGTGACCATTTTGGTTGTGGTCTCAACATATTTTGTGTGGTTACTCATTCTTCTAAGCAGAACTGAACCCATAACACCTGGTTTCCCCACAAAAACCCCTGTATTTTTTTAACGCGAAGCAGCGGCACTCCTGGTTTGCCGGTGGGGAGATGCGGGTGCCGGGGTCACGCCGGATCACACCAGCGCTGCCGGGCACACCGGCCCGACCTCAATGTCTGTCACCATTTTCAAGGCGATTGCGATTTGGCCACCGAAAAAACCCGATTCGAGCTCCAACTTGGCAAATAAGGTACGACGCTGCGACTGATTTTGTGCTTTTTTAAAATTTAAGGGGGGAGTGAAAATCTGTCACGTCTTGATTAGCGAGGAGGAGAAGAAACCTGCCGTTGGAAAACAACACTGTGCTTGAAACTCGGCTTCGAATGAAGTTTTAAAAAGAAACCCCTCAAGTGAAGAAGACCTGATCGCGCACACATATGCACCCTATACACTAACACTATGGGGATGGAGGAATACGGGTGATGCAGACTGCAGCATCACCTGGGTTGGAGCTCCACTAAATGCAAACACCGGTGGTGGGTGAATTCAAACACCTAAAGGGCGAACTACACGGGGTCATCAGCCCTGCAGGAGAAACTCCTCACCAACACCACGTCATTTCTCTAAAAATACCATTAGTGAAGTAACCAGCATCCCAGACACACAGGCTTCCCCACCTGCTCAGTGACACCTGCTGAATCAGCTCCTCCAGGCCCATTTGTCACCAGGTGTGTCCCCTGCTGGAAGGTCCACCTGTGTTGGGACCCACCGAGGACCAAGGCTCATCTAGGCCCTGTCCTTTCAAAGCCTAGCCTAACTATCCAGCAAATGCTGCCTTGCTCCGACAGCCCACAATTATGCATTTACCCAGCGGCTGCAGGGGACAATCAAGTCAATAATTCACTTTTTAAATGCAGTGTTGTAATTACACAGCTACAGAGAGCTTCCAAACTGTTTTATTCACTCTCATAGACCTATCTGATGAATTGTTTCCTCTTCTGCTGTTTTACCCCTGGCCGGTGGCATCTGAAGAAAAGGCAGAGCGCGCTTCAAGAGGTGTCTTGCAAAGGAAAGAAAGGAGATGCTCCAGCGCGACATCTCAGGCCATCCCCCACGGTGTGGGATGAGATGTGGCACCCTGGCAGACACTGGTGGTGGGCGTTCCTCCTGGTTTCATCGCGGTTTCGGCACCGTTCAGCCTCGCAGCTGGCACCCGGCTCTCCCCGAGACCCTTATTCCACTTTTTCCTTCCCAAAACGGACCCTCTTCAGACTCCGCTCTTTGCCAGCCTTCCCCTTTGGCTCGCTCTCCGTCTCGCTTTCAAATTAATGATATTTAGCCAGCAGCAAACCATCCTGACAAAGTGGGTCAGGGGAACTGCAGGTCTCCCCCAAATGACACCTCCGCCTGCAAATCATCTGCCGGGAAGGCAAAGGTTTATTCTGTCCCTGAGCAAGTTCAATGTCACCATGGAGTTGCAAGCACAGCAAGTGCTGAACCAGATCCTACAACATTTAGTTTCATAACTTGCACAAGCGAGTATTAGTAGAATCGATAATATATATATTTCCCCCTCCCTGCTTTGCAAATAGGACCAAAAGGTGTCATAAAGTTGTCTGGTCTCCTCCAGTTTATTCTTTCTCCTCTCCGTCGTCAAGATATCCTTGAAGTTGAAAATGATATAATACTTGGAATATCTGGAGTTTGGAGGATGTAAGGCTTGCAAGAATTGCTACAGCTTTATTGCGTTCTCGGGGCACAGAGAGTATTTACCATACATACATCAAGTCAAGGAATGCAAAAAGGGCATATGAAAATTTGGCACTTCAAGCTCGGGAGTTTAAATTCCCAGAAAGGCAGATAAAGAGCGGATTTTCTTATTTATAGATTTGCAGATGAAATCCAACCAAATCAGCCCTCCCCCCCCCAAAAAAAACCCCCAAACCCTCCCTCCTTTATGTTAGTAAGGCTGATTCAATTTCCAGGCTTGCAAGGTCTCCTCTCGCCGAGTATTACCCGACCCCAATAACACGCGCTGTTCCAAGGTTAAGATCTGTTTCCTTACAATAATGCAGAAAGCTGTTGTTTCAGTGGCGGCTGCAGAATTCAGCTTTGAAGGACAGGTTAGTACCACACTACATTTAACTGGATTCAGTTCATCTGATTATACAGTGCCTTGCTTTCTGGAATATGTAATCATCTCTTTCTGATGACATTTTAAATATCCAACTAGACAAATAATTGTAGCAATAATTGATAGCTGAGTCAAGCTGGAAGATTATTGATTGGCACAGTACCCGCTGAAACAAATGTTCATCTTTCAAATGTTACAGTGAGGATGCTTAAAACTAACTTTTGCTGATAAATGATAAAAATTTGATTTACTGATAAAACCACCGGAATAGAATACGCACTTCGGGATTTGATTACCTTGTGAAATTTTTTTGAAGAAAAATTGGGCATCGGGATTTATATTCTATTTCACGTGAATAATTGCCAAGATATGGATAAGGGGCTGAACATAAACACATGCGGAGAGGTCTTAAAGAGCGGCTGGTTAACTCCCTGCCTTCCTGAATGGAATTTATCTGCTCCTAATCGCTGCTTACGTAGGAGCTCATCCTGCTGCCTTCCCGAGGACCTCGCGTGGGTCTCATTATCGACATCAGGAGTCACACGTCGGGAAAGATCCCCCCGTTGTTTTCCCAGCAGCTCCAAGTTTAAATGTGCGTATTCTCACTCCGCTGTGAATCCAGCCAAAACGAGGGTTTGATCTCGTTTGCCACGGCGCAAACCGGGAGGAGCAGCGGCCAAACCTGCGGCGCCGCGTAAAAAGCAGCAGGAGGGAGGTCAAGATCAGGTGCATTTGCAAACTGCATTTGCTGTCTTAAAGCTGAAATAAAACCACACAGGGGTTTGTTTAAATGTGAGTTTCCTCCTCATCATGAAATTCCAGGCCCCGCAGCGCTGCCTGAACATCAGGGGGAGAGAAAAGCGGGGAATTTTTGGAACTTAGTGATCAGAAGGCAGAGCATCACATGCGGGGAGAGGCGAGCGATGAGCTGCCTGGTTAGGGCACAGGAGCCATCGCAAGGCAGAAGCCTGAAATTAAGGAAAAGCACTAGAATATTTGAGCAGGGAACAAAGAGAGTAAATTCCAGAGTAAGAGATGAAAAATGCACTGAAACGTTTTTTGAAACGGAGCCATTAGGAGCTGATTGAGTCTCGGAGCTGCTGTTAAAAATCAGCCGCTTGTTAGATGCGGTGATCAGCTGAGCCCTGACACTTAAGGCGGACGAGGGGGCTTGTCGAGCGGCTTCGCTCTAATTTAGAGATCCTCAGTTAATTAGAAAGCCCTGAGATTTTCTGCAAATGCAGGTCGCTATCGACAGCTCGTGCTTTTGATGCTTTCCGGGTGACGGATGCCGGAGTGACCTCCCCGGCGCTGGCAGCGCTGCCCAGACCCTCGCCGTGCCGCGGAATTCAATCACCGCCGCCAGCGCCGGCGGGAAGTTCCAAGTCAGGTTACCGTGCTCTTACACGCCATTTCCTCCTCTGAAACAAACCCTGATGAAATCTGCATGTGCTGAATGCTATAAATAGCTCCAGCTTTGAATTATTATTACTTTCCCCCCCTTCCCGACAAGTGGATGTTGCAGCCAGTCCAGGAGTTTGGGGTGGGAGTTTACGGATTGTAAAGGATGCCAGCAGAGGTTGGGAGAAGCGCTGTACGGGAGACAACCTGCTCGTATCGAACCCACATCCCCTTGAGACGTTCATCACCCCAACGCCCATGGCAGGCAGTGGTGGCTGCAGGGGACGGAGCCCCTTTTTTGGGGGACGGCACTGCCCCGAGCACCCAGCACGCTCCATCCCATGGGGACGCCTTGCCCAGCCGCGAGCGAGGTCTGGTGATGCTCTCCGAGTAGAAACCACTGATCACGCGTAACGCAGGGCAAATACCAACACAGGCAACCACGGAACAAAACGAGGCTTGTTTGGAAACGCAAGGAAAGGAGTGGAAGTTCCAGTGACAACCCAAAGGCAAGATGACAGACCTGCAGTCACCCAGGGAGTCGGCGGCAGACACTAGAAAATTAACTCTCAGGAACAGCCCAGCATTGGCAGGGAAATGAATGAGATGATCTAAGAGATATTTTCCACCTCTAATAGGATTTGATGATGATTTTGCATAGGCTTTTGTGCTAGCCTGGCTTTTGATAAAGGCATGGTGTCTCTTTTCAACCCGCATGCAAGGGAGAGATTAATAAGTTGCAAACTCGGCCCACCTCGGCTATAAATGGTTCCTGTGCCTATAGGGGGAAAAAAAGCCAAGCCACGACTGATTTAAAAAAACACAGTGAACTGAGTGCGGTTAGCGCTTTTACACCCTAATCTTCAGTTATTAAGGGATTTCGAAAGGAGAGAAAAATTCTCCTCCAGCAACCAAAAAAGCATCGATTTAGCAGCCAGACCGGGCAGCGATGCACAAACCGTGGATGGGTTAGGAGCGAAGGATCGAGACTTTTCCAGGGAGAACCACACTGGGGGATGGCAGGGGAGATGAGATGGCTCCGGCACATCCGGCAGGCCACTTTGTCCCCAATGCAGGAGAAGGGGGCAGAGCCATCGGCAGATGAGGACAGCACTCATTAGGCAAGATCTGCCATGGAGACTGTGGCTGGTCCACGGCCTCGGATCGGCGGAGGGTAAGACCAGAGGACCGGCCTCAGAGGATGGATTAAGATCAAACTGATGGTAAAAGAACAAAAGGGAAATAGGAGTTTTTAAGCGCGTGAAACAGATTGTAGAGAATCCTGTATTTTGGCAAGATAAGTGTTTTCTTACAGGAAAATGCAAGTAAATGTTGTAACTGCCAGCATTTAGATACCAGTAACAGTCAGTGATAAAAAAGCCCCTAACCTCACCTGATTAAGCAAATAATCTTCTGCATAGTCTACAGGGTCATATCACGATACCCTTTCTCGGGACAAATGCCCCCTTACTCCATGGGCTGCTTCACTGTCATTTTTCAGCAGAAGGACTGGAAGGTCCAGGCCCAGCTCTTCAGCATCCTCAGGACTGAACTCTGAGCCTGGGTGCTGTCTCACCCTTGCGCTGGGGAACGAACCCCGCTGCTGTTCAGAAGAGAATCACCCTCCCCATCTTCATCCAGGAGTTTTCTGGCTCTTCACCTCTTCACTTTGATGACCTTCATCATCCACCTGCTTACGCCAGCAACCCACAGACTCCCACAGGGCAGCTCTGCTTTTTTGGGGAAAACCAGCCCACGGGGCTGAAGACGGGCAACAAGATGCATCTCCACAAGCCTGACCACAGCCCTTTGTCTGCAGAGAGAATTTCAGGTTCAAGGCCACTGTTATTTGCACCGCAGCCAGGTCCAGTGGCCGCCACGGGGGACCGGAGCCCCGAGATAACGAAACGGCGGTTCCTGCCCCCGGAGCTGGCAATTATCACCATCGCTATCATAACCTGACGAGAGGGGCTGCCAGTTTAAACAGGCTGCTGCTGCTTCGAAGCCAACGCTTCCCTCTCCTTAAGAGGGCCGAATATTTCAGGAGGTGAACAGCAGAAGTCGCAACCCTCCCCTTGGCTGCCACGGCTCGTAGCGCTTTTGAAAAAACCACAACGGCGCAGTCGCGGTTGGAGTAAAAGAAACTGGCCTCACGTCATTTTTTTAGCAGTAATACAGTAAGAGAGCAATAACGTTCAAAACAATTAACACCCAGATGTTGCACTTAATTGCACGCTAAGTCTGAGGAGCTCTGCGTGTTTTGCAAATGGCGTTAATGCCACAAAGGCTGTAAAAGGGTGGAAGTATTGCCCGTGGTCCTACAGGGGCATTTTCCAGCCGCTTCCCTCCAGGTCCTCACTTTCTTGGAACAGAAGCACTTTCCAAGGAGCATCAGTGAGCACACAGCTCGTACCCACCACCTCCAGCACCTCTGACACCCTGTCTGTGCCTGACTCCCCAAAAAGGGTTCCAGGTGCCGTGGTGACGGGTGGCAGCTCCATAAATGACATAAAAGTCCTTGAGTCATCCTTTTTCCCTGACCATTTTGTCAGGAAACACCCCGTCCAGGGGCAGGCTGGGAGACGGCTGTGGATACGGCAGGCCTGAAATTGCCATCAGCTTCACCTCGATCCTTTTCCAATGTCCTTGGCCATCCAGTTAAGATCTGACAGCATTTAAAGATGACAGTGCTTGAGGTAATGGGACAATGCCGTAACAGGATTACAGGAAATGTGAAAGAAAGGACATACGTACGTAATGTCATTTAGGTAATGTCATCTATGAACAGGTTTTGCTGCAATTTTTGCTGACAAAGAAGTCAGTCTCACTTCTACAATTCCTTTTAAACTCTGTTATTGCCCTTAAATAGTTTACTTCTTCCTGAAAGAAAGCTTTTTAGATGCATCATCGCAAATATTTTGTCTCAACTTTCTTGCTGCAGAGTAACCTGGGCAAAAAGCCATCCAAACCAGCAGGAGCTGGGAGCGGGGTGAGGCAGCGGGATCGAAGGGCTCCCTTCCGCCCTCCCAACCTCTCTGCAGCCCCCGGACTTCGTCAGATCCTTCCCAATTAATTTCCACCCAGGCATTTCCTCCCACCGCCCTCTTTTCCATCAGTATTCCCTCGCAGTCCCACCGCAGCTGCCCCCGAAACAGCTTCCTCATTGTCCCCCCACCAGAAGTGGTGTCTGTGTGCCAAGCGACTGACCGCAAACAAAAGCTTGTTTGACCAACGCTTGTTCCGAAACAAAAACCCCGGCTGGAGGAGGAAATCCCGCGAAGGGGGGGGGGATTGATGCTGGGACAATTTGGAAGGCGAGCCCAGGCGCGCTCACCCCGGGGACTCGCATTCTTGCCAGACAATGGTGTCTGGCCTCCCCATTCACCCCTTCCCAAAAAATCCCCCCCCAAAGCCATGTTTATTATATAGGCTGATAAACGGGAGAGATGCCGTTAAATTGAGCCCGTGAGCATCTCCTGCGTGCTGGCCACTGTAGGATGGACAATAGAAGGCGGCTCTGAAGGACTTGGGGAAGGGTTTCTGAGGAAGACTTTTTTTTTTTAATAATGAGATTTTTTTTCTTCTGAGGAAGAAATTGTTTACGAGAGTGGTTAAACACTGGCCCAGGTTCCCAGAGAGGTGGTGGATGCCCCATCCCTGCAGACATCCCAGGCCAGGCTGGACGGGGCTCTGAGCAACCCGAGCTGGTGAAGATGTCCCTGTCATGGCAGGGGGGGCACTGGGGGAGCTCTGAAGGTCTCTTCAACACAAACTAGTCTATGATTCCATAGTTCTGGAGCTAACTGCATTGCTAAGAAATACTGGGATGAGTTGATCCCTTCTACGTTGGATGGTGAAAACGAACGATCAAACCATGAGGTGGATGAATATTTACTCTTCTTTTTCTGCGCAAAAGGTTCCTTTCCAGCTGCCCAGCCCTGCCTTAGATGCCTCCTTCCTCTGAGCCTGGCTGTCCTGAAGAAGCCGAGCCTCTGCCCCCCGCACATCTGCCTGCCGTGGGCATGGGAAGGTACCGATTAGAGGAAACACCCTGGCTGGGCAGGCAGCCCCCTCCCTCGATAAGTACGGTTGGAAACCACAGGAGTTGCACAGGCCGGTTCGCGCCCCGTGCGCCGGCCCTGACCAGCTTATCCGTTAATAAACAGACATTCGGGTCTGCGCCGCGTTGAGCAACATCGACATCTGCCCGTTCAGGCAACGCGATGGGCAGCAGCTGGGTTGGCGGGCAGGATCCTACCGTCTGTCCATCTGTCCACCCAGGCATGCATTACTGCTCGAAGATGCTCATAATAAACACAGAGGCGTTAGAATCCCTTGCAGAGTCGTAACGCTTGGCCCTCGGACGGCACATCACGGGTCAGTCGTCACCGAGCTGTCCCCAGGAGCGTGTCACCACCCCACGCACCAGGTAGAGATGCACAAACCACTCATGTATATGAATGTCTGCAAGCATACATATAATTTTTATCTCTATGCCACCAAAGTGCTTGTGCAGACACTATAATAAGGTATCTACGAGATATGAGCACGCAGGGACAAACCACACAACTCAGATGTGGATTTTGGTACTGCTCGTATGGAGCGCCAAGGCTACAGCCCTCATCCTGGGGGTCCCTCGCTTTCCACTTCAGGAGATAGAATCATAGAATCATTTTGGGTGGAAAAGACCTTTAAGAGCACCGAGTCCAGCCAAACTCAATGATGGAGGTGATCAAGATCAGACCCGTGCGGGTTGTAACCAGCTGTAGGGCTACAAACACCTGATGTGCGTGTGCCTTGTGCTATATATCCCACAGTTTAAAGTAGTTTTAAGCACTTTCCAGTCTTTTCTAAAGATGAGCTCTTAAAACCCTACCAAATAGGCATTTCCCTACGGTCACCACTTCTGAGATGGAGATGGTTCATGTCACCATGCTCACCCAGACAGGGACAGAGCTGCTGTGGAGGAAACAGCAAGGGGATGGCTGAGTGCTTCAAAACCTGCCCGCTCCCGCGACACTGCCCTCGAGACACCAAGCAAAACGCTTCTGGTCAACAGAGCTACACTACACACCAAGCAATAACACACTACACAGACTGCTTGGGTTTGTGGAATTAATAACACTGCCTTAAACTTGCCCTTGGCACTTACTGTTTGCGCCTGCCCGCGCCGTAGCCGGGATGCTGCAGCCGCAGAGCGCGTCCCTGCTGGAAGCTACGCGAGGCTGCCAGGGAAACACGTGCAGCCCTCCCGAGCCCATGAAGCTTCTTTTGAACACGACCCCACCACTTCCAGAAAACCAGCCCTGAGCATTTTTGCCCCAGCTAAGCCTCTCTGAGCACAGCGCTGCCCCACAACAGCTCAAACAGCTCTGCAGGGAGGGAGGGGAGATACCCCATCCCATCACCACAGCAGCAATCCGCATCTCACGGCCGAATGAGGCGATATTGACATAATGTGAGTGGGTGAAATTTCAGGAATGGGGCTATTCCTCTTAGAACACGGTCAGAAAAAACAGCGTTGATGCCCTCGTTATCTGGCAAACCACATTGCTGCGACACGTGGGGTCCGTCCAGCGATACTGGCCGGCTGGGCAACCAAAGACGCTGCGGCAGCGGGTGCTCCAGGAGCTGGGCCAACGCAGCAAATCAACCAGCCACCATGGAAAAACTGGCTTTATTCCTTACCGGGAGCATCAGGGGGTGATTTCCCCCCACCCAGACTCACTCGATCCTTTTCTTGCACCCGGGTCATCCGTCCAAGCTGGCGCGTCCCGTCCAGGGATCGCTGCACTGGGGATGAACAGCTCGTGGATCTGCTCTCGCTGTACAGCAATGGGTTCGGGGCGACAGGGCCGCGGGGACAGGCCCTGCTCGCTGCTGCCCAACGCAAAAGGCTCCCAGGGCACCGGCCGTGGAACCTGACATCTCAAACACTGCTCCAGGAGGCCAGAGCTGAGGCGCACATGACTCATCTATAAATTATATACCACGTTGTGTTGGGTTTTTTTTGTTTTGTGTTTGTTTTTTTTTTTTAATTTAAATACTGTCAGGCAGAAATTCCACAGCAATTTGCTTTGTTTCTTTGATCGTGGGATTGCTGCTCTTCTTTCCCTGGGGAAAAACATGCCCTAAAAACAAACGCACGCTGCACTGGAAGTGAAGAGCTCACTCCTCTGAAACCTCTGGAGATACGCTCACAGCTGCTGCAAGACACGCGCTCACCCCCAAAAACCACAACTATCCTGAGCTGTGACGCTGAAGGACACCAGGAGGCCCACGGCAGCCCCGGACTCCTGTTTCACAACTTTGCCAACGTTTTCCAAACTCCTAACCTTACAAGTGAGTGTGCAACAGGACACAAACCCCTATCAGCTGCTGAAAATACGGGGCTTTCTCTACCAGGGCAGCTACGGATGTGCTCCAACCCTGCTCCGGGACAGCCGCTTCTTTCCGCTGACAGCGTTCCATATATTCAAACAACCTGGGTGAAGCCTGCAGCCTTCCCTCCCGCTGACACAAACTCCTGTTTGGTTTGCAGATCTGGAATAATCCCCTTGGCCTCCTGGCAGCACGCGGTGTGAACCTTGCCTGTTTGTATTTGATCTCAAGTGGGTCCAAAGTCCCATTTTCAAGTTTTATCCTGAAGTGCCAGTAGGATCCCGTAATCCCACGGCTCCGAAAAAGCTTTAAGAAAAACCACTAATGTGGTGAGAATCGCCATCGAAGCTCACGTTGACGATACCGGGCTACCTACCTACATGGACATTTGTGCTAACTTCCAGCAAAAAAGGCACAAGATGACTTCTATACCTAGTCCAAATCCATTTATATCTGGCTCTGCAACCACCACAGCCTCCTAATCTCTCTCTCTGTCATTTTCTTATACGGGGCCTGATGCGACGCTCAGTTGATAGAAGGACTCCCACCATCACCTGCAGACCTACAGAATCATATAATCATTTGGGTTGGAAAAGACTCTCAAGATCATCAAGTCCAACCATTAACCCAACACTGGCACTAAACCACGTCCCTACGAACCTCATCTATGTGTCTTTTAAACCCCTCCAGGGATGGTGAAGCCACCGCTTCCCTGGGCAGCCTGTTCCAATGCTTCACAACCCTTCCTGTGATTTTTTTTTTTCCTAATATCCAATTTAATCTCCCCTGGTGCAACTTCAGGCCATGGCCTCTCATCCTGGGGCTTGTGACTTAGGGGACCAACACCCTCCATGCTCCAGCCTCCCTTCAGGCAGTTGCACTATCGGGACTGTATCAATATTTGCACAGACACTTATCGCTGTGGCAGCCGGACACTCGGTCCCCCAGAACCGCCTGATCTGCTCCACGTCCTCGCCTCCATTTACAGACGTTCACTAATCAAAACCGCGCAACCCCGACGTAAGCATCTATAGAGCGAAACACAAAGCCTCTGCTTACAGAAACAGCCTCCATCCTCTACTTGCTGGGCGGCTGTCAGCAAAATAAAATAAAAAGTAGGATCGGATTCCCGGCCCGCTAAAAGAAAACGAGCAGGATGTACATTTTAGCCAAGGAGTTATTAATTAATTATTATTAACGCAATGAGTGCTCACTAGGAAATGTTTGTACTTTGCCGTTGTAATTAAATATTCTCACTCATGCAGCTTTCGGCTTTCAGAAATTAGTACAGCATTTTGTAGTCCAGTTTATTTTTTTAATAAGAAAATACTTTCACACTGAATTTTTCATTTTCCGCTGGCACAGAAAGGCAGGAGAAGCTCTCTTAATATTCATGCCCGTCTTCCTTTCTAAACAGTTACAAACGCTTTTTTTTCAGTGGCATATACAGTTTTCATAATGAAAAGTCCTCTGTCATTTTTGCTCCAGGACAAGCTCAATCTTGACGAACAAAGCAGGTATCTCTGCCCTTCCTCGTGCAAGCGGGTGCCTCACTCCGCACTTAATGCTGCCGCTATTTCCGAACCCGTGAGCCAAACCACCAGCTTCTTGATGAGCAGGTACCTACGCAAGGGGTGTCTCTTGTCCCAAATCAATGGGAAAACCCATTCAAGGAAGGACTCGGTCACAGCATAAGGACTCCCATCACCCAACCCTAACAAAGAACCAGCTTCTCATCCTTTTACTTGAGGTCTGTTCGCTTCAGCCAGCTGCTCACAAAAAAAAAATTAAAAAAAGGCAGCGGAATCCATCCCTCCGCCTCTGCGAAATGGGTCAAAGACAGGAAGGATTATTACTAATTTGGACAGAAAGCACCTGAGACATAACGTAATTCTACCGCTAGATTTTATCGCTTTTTACTCGCAATGAGCAAACAGCAGGGGAATCACCGAGCTGAGGGCTTCTCACCGGCTCCAAAAGAAACCGGACCCAGCTCCTCCGCGCCAGAGCCACGCGGGCAATTAACCAGCAGAGCAGGTGAGCTTCACCTGCCTCACCCTTCCCAAAAAATCCAAAGCAAAGCGGCTCAGGTCTGGGGATTCGGTTTTCACCGTCCCTTTCCCCTCAGATGGGCGAGCGCGGTCGCTCGGTTTTGCCGTCCCCAGCCACCGCTGATTCAGCTAATGCTCCGTTCCAGCAGGAAACATCTTAACTCTGAAGATCTGATGATTGCCC
Organism: Pampusana beccarii; assembly: GCA_013399365.1. Classification (NCBI taxonomy): domain Eukaryota; kingdom Metazoa; phylum Chordata; class Aves; order Columbiformes; family Columbidae; genus Pampusana; species Pampusana beccarii. The sequence continues at coordinate 207,512 of VWYH01010262.1, forward strand.
CAGCAATCAGTTGTTCAAATAGTTGAAAATTAAGACTATTGCACACAAAGTAAATTAAGTAATTTTCTACCCTCCTAGGGTCTCCCAAGCCTATCAGATTTCCCATGACTGGTGTGTCACGCTGCCTCATTACTGTAAAGAAAATACAGCTCCATGAGTCCTTTAAGCGAGCTTCCCTCAAAGACTCCGGGGAAAAAAAGACCTTTGCAAACACGGATCTCACTGCACACGAACCGAAGAGCAGAAGACGATGGGCAGACCACGTTTATCTGCTTATGTGCTCAACTCTCATACCTCAGGCTGCGTAAACCTCTGCAAAACCCAAAAAAAGGTGTAGGCAGTCGTTCTCTACGACACCAACTTTTGACGGTGATGGTTTTATTCGCAAGGATGCCAGCAGAATGGGGGGGTGAAGGAAGATGTCCTCCAATGTTAAAAGACTGCAATCTGACCCTACAGCAGGTACCGCTTCAGCATCCTTCACACAGCAGTCCTAACTCTCCGTCCCCTTCCTAAAATAAGCCAGCAAGGCAGTTTCTGGGCCACCTACTGCAACGCTACGGGATGCGGTGCTAGCTTGAGCCTCCCAAACGCGCCTCCAGCGTGGGGAGGGTGCTGCGCCACCCCCGCAGCTCCCTGGATCCCTTCCACCCCGGCTGCGGCCTCGCAGAGAGGTTTTGTTCCCGAGCCCAAACAAGCTGGAATCGCTCCCAAGCGCTTGGAAACCTCGAGCCGAGCAATAAGCACCCGGCATTACAGTAATCACCTGGTGGTGGCCGCTGCAGCTTTGGTTTTGCTTTGAGACTTTCATTTAAACCCTCTGGTTTTGGGCTGTTTTTTCTTCGCAGCAGAAACTCTCCCTGGTTGGTCTCGGGCCAGAGGTGAGTTTTTGTAAGACAAAAAAACCAAAAATATCAGTCACTTATTTTCAGCTAAATAGAGAGGGGATGTGAAAGCCCCACTGATGAGCTTTTTGAGACAGTCACAAATTACCAAACAAAGGGACCAACGTCTGTCTGCAAATCGGGCACTCAAAGAACCGGAGCTCTTTAGATTGGTGGGGAAAGCAAGAGGAAAAGAAAGCAAACGCTATTAACAGACTTAAATACTTTTGTACAGGCTTCAAAGTGCATTCAGTCATCACTTTGCGCTGTGTTTCTTCAGCAGAAGCTGGCCCACGAGGCTGGGCCCCAGCAGGAACGCACCTTTCATCTGAAAGATGGAGGAGAAACCGGACCTCTTGGGTTCTTCTAGCTTGGAGGCTTTGTAGAAAGTCTGACTTTCCAAACACACCACCCCTGACCACCCCAGATGCCAGGCTCACTGGGGGCACCTTGGCTTGAAACCCCACGTTTCAACACGACCTGTCCTTGGGTGTGGGACTGGAAGTGAGTGTTGGCCCTTCAAGACTAGGGGCAAATAAGAGGTGTAGTATAAGTGACGAGGCAAAAACTGTGCCAGCTTGAGCAAGAGAAAGGCCCAAACCACCTAAACGGTGATGATTTGCCATCAATTCCTATGGCTTGTGCAAGTATGAACCATGGCATTCCCTCCTGCTCCTCCAAGATCTGGACTCACGTCTCACCTCAGCTCCAGCCTTTAGGGAAGCCAGACTCACGAAAAGCTCTGGCACAGGCATGGGAATCTCCTGCTTGGATCACGAAACTTCACCTAGAGTCCACGGCCAGAAAAATCCCCTGCTTTCATCTGTGTGGGTGTTCTGCATTAGCACAGGAGCACCACCGGCTGTTACCTACGTGAGGATTTTCGACTAGAGGAGATGCCCCAGTTGGCCCCACTTGCCATATCTGGGGGTTCAGTGCAGCAAAGACTTCGTGTGCATTCTCATGAGGTGCTTTGCAAGGGAAACGAGGAGGAAAGCTTCACTTTGGAGCGTGCCAGACGCGCTCCGAGCCCCGCTGCAAGCACAGGAGCCCAAAGCAGCGACGGGTCCTGCAGGCAGCATCCAACGAGTTTGGTGGGGACGTTTGGCTCAGGCCATCAGAGCGCAGCGAGGCTGGGGCAGAGCTCCCAAGGACGGCGTCTGGGAACTAACCCCAGCTGTGCGAAAGGCCGCAGGGTGAAACCTGGCTCCAAGCAAAGCCTGAGTAGAAAAGCTACACGCTGGAGAAAGCAATGAATAAGAACACCACAGGTAGAACAACACCACTGCTCCTCAGCCACCTGCTAAAGCCTTTAGTCCTTCAGAGAAGGTCTGTGGTGACCCGGACAGTTATTCCTGCTGTCCCCAGGCCTCAGCCGGGCCTTGTCTGGAGATGAGTATCTGGATCACCTGCTCGGCAAAGGTGGGATTTGGGGAAAAAACCCACACCTTGGTTGACCATCCCAACCCAGATAAGCACCAGCAAGAGGCTCCAAGTCCCCACACATGGATATATGGACAAAATAGATGGAAACATCCCAGTGCTGAGCCCGCTGCATTTTTCCTGGCTTGTTCACAATACAAGAGCCTAAGAAACGCCAGGGGCCTGCTCGCCATCGGCTTATTTCCAAACGCTTCCCACTGCCGGGGTGTTCAGGTCTTGCAGATCCCCTCTCTTCCCCCTCCATCCCTCCCAGCGTGCAGACACCAAAAGGAGATCGCCCACCATGGTACAAGAACGTTGCACAAGTTGTGATTTTCCTCTGGTTACCCCTTATCTATCCCTGAGCACCGATCCAAATCAATCAGTGTATGACCTCCTGTTCCTTTTATTTTTTTTTCTTTTGAAAGCAGATTCACTCCACTCTCCGGATCCTAAAGGGAGTTGCAAAGAGCCTTGCCGTGCTCCCGCTAGAAACGCCGAGATTTTGATATTTTGCCTGAAAATAGGCGTGCGCAGAAGCCGCCGGCGCACGCAAAACCCAACAGCGCCAGAGCAGTTTCCCTCGTCCTTTCCTAACCAAGCCTGCTATTCTTGGGCACTGTCAAACCCTGGAATTTTCCTTCTCCCTCTCCTGACAATACGTTATTTGAAAATGTTTACGCTGAGGATTAAATCCCCATCCGGGCTGGAGAGCGCGGTTCATTCACAGCTTCTGCTCTTCAGCGGCTCTTCCTCCGAGCTGCCTTTCCAAGGCTGGTTTGCAGCTCCGGCCACGGGACGGGGACCCACAGACGTTTGTGACGGCAGCCGGGACGGTCCCCGAGCCCCAAGTGACTGCAAGCACGGGCACTTCGGTACTCATGGTGAAGTACCCCATTTCTCCCCCAAAACCACTCTATTTTCCCACCAGCAGGCTCAAATAACATTTTAAATGGCAAGATTTATACGGAGACACTTACGAATGTATTCCATTATAGCCTTTGCAAAACTACATTTCAACCTAAACATTCAATTAATGTAATTAAATTGCTACCTGGTGGTATTATCTAATTTAACTTCGGATCTGCGCTATTGAAAAGTATGTGTCTTTTAGTACTGCGACTGGCAAGACATGTGATAAACAGGCCTATAAACATGTTGGCTCAACCGAGCTGTTTAAAAATAAATTAGCAAACTATAAAAATAAACAGTAACATACATATGTACTCAATTATGAACTAACTCTAATTTTTGTTCTGAAATACTGTCTTTGACCTTAGTCATAAACAAGCACTATTAAAAAAACATAATATCTCAACAGACAGAAGGGCAGGGATTAAACGCTCATCCGGCGCGGCAGAATGTAAAATGAGGGATGAAAAGACAGAAGAAAAGAAAGAAAAAGGGGAAGAAAAAAGCAGCAACCTACACCCACCGCAAGTGTGTGTGTTGATTAAAGCTCCTTAAATTCGAGCCAAAAAAGTTAAAACGTAGTGAAGTGCATACAGTTAAAAACACTGTAAGGTCTAAGGGGAGGAAAATACGATTTTAGCTTGTGGGGTGGCTTTGGGAGGGAGGGCAGTGAGGGTCCCACGGGGCAGGTGCAAACCAAACCCTGCTACCGTCTTGCAAGAATTCAGCCATCCAAAAACACGTGGCGGAAAGGTGGGAACCATCCCTGTGACGGCCACACCAGCAAGGAGGGGGAAAAACAAACAAACAGGCTTTTTTTAAGACTGTAGAGCAGTGTCCAGGCCGTGGTTTTGCCATTAATCCGTAAGAAAAGAACACGGCACCACGCTATGACTGCCAGCGCTGTTGTATTTTCACTGGAAAGGATGACAAGTTGAGGCACAAAAGGCAGATTTTGCACTCAGAGGAGAGATTTTCAAGGCTTCCATGGGGGCACCGATGTCCCTCCCCGCAGCTGCACGCAAACCCGCAAGCAAAACCTCACGAGAAACCCCAAATCACCAAGAAAAGGAGATGAGCAACCACTAAACACTTCTTCATCGCAGAGAACCATCCTGAAACACAACTGATAGTGGGCTCTCGCCCTCGAGAAACCTTGTATAAATAAAAAATAGGAGGCAACGCGTGTTCATTGACACAGGAACCGGGCAGAGAGGCGGGGGGACGGACGGCTCCTCCTCGCCAGCGGTGAGACACGGAGATGTGGCCGCACGGTCAATAACAAGGCAGGGTCTGACATTTCCACCGACAAGAAGGGCTGCCCGTTGCTGAGACACTAATAAAAACATCCACCAGGCATGTTTTTCAAGGGATACAAAGGGAAGGGTCCACAGGAGCCAGCAACAAACGTGTGTTTTTTTTCCTGAGGACCTCCACGTCAAGTGGGATGCAGGAGAGCTCCGGGAGATGGGGGAAGCCCCAAGGGGATTTTTGTTCTAATTTATCACATAAATATCTACTGTTCCCTGAAGCAACTTCTGGATGCTGCCACTCGGGAGCGACCATTGATGATCGGGCAACCAGCAAAGCACCAGTGCAACCGGGCGCGGAGCTCAGTGTCGCGACTGTCCCGCAATTTGGCAGCGGGAACATCACGGATGTGGACTGACCAGCACCCCCCTGGATGTCACAACCAGGTTTTGCTCCAGTTTTCCCAGAGCCGGATACCTCCCACACACTGTAACAATGAACTAAGAGGTTCTTACAGGTTCTGTCCAGACTATCCGCTCCTTTTCTCTGGCAAACAGCTGGTACTTGAAACCCCAACCAGTCCCAAGGCCACCTCCCCACCCAGAGCTTACCCTGACCCAGACGACGTCTTCCCTGACAAGCGACGACAATAAAAAATTGCAATTAAAGCACCGTGCCAGTTTGAAAATGAAAGCCATTTTCTGCCCATCCTCCCTGCTCTGATACCAATAAAACACTTAAAAAGACACTATTCAAGCAGACATAAAGTGCTAATGGCTACCTGTTAACATGTTTCATCATGCTAATATTTTAAACCTGATTCTGACAGTTCCCCTTTTGTTATTTTAAGCTAAGGGAAGCTAATCCGGGTTGGACCTGAAGGCTGCAAGAATTACAATCTACATAAACTGCACAGTTAATGACACCATTTCCTTCCACTCCGCACCATTTCACATACACAGGCTTCTTGCAGCCAAGCTCCTCCACAGGCTGTAAGAGGTTGGAAGGGCAAGAGCACAGAAGTAGCCTGGGAAGACAGTCAGATATTACGGAAAAGTGTCGTGAATTCTTGCCTGAGCCCCGTGTGTTTGAGGGCTGACGGGGAGGGCAGAGAGAAATGTGAATGACAAAATCCAACGTGCTCAAAAAGTCACTTTTAACGGCTTAAGGAGAAAAATTCAGTGGCCGTTCCCATCTGATTTCAGGGTTGAGTCTTCAGGGCTAGAACACTCACTGGTGCAAAGTGGCCAGGCCGGTCCCATCTGATTTACACCCCAAGGGTTGCCCTAGATGTGACTGTGGATCATTCACCACCTCTCCTGGATGCAGAAAGAACAAAACTCTTTGGGTATCAGGCCAGCAGTCGCTGGCTGCAGCTGCATGTCTGCACAGATAACCAGTGCCCAACGCCTTCCACACCTCTGCGCTGCCTCACAGGAGCACACATTGAAAATACTCCTGCTGACACCCACCAAGTTACACCAAGGTTAAAACCTGCTCATGTGGATGAAGAGCCTGGTCCTCTGTGACTACCGACAGCGCCGGTCAGAGCTGTGCTCTGATTTTCCACGGAGCAGGAGAACAGAAGCTCTTTGGTCTCCAGAGCTGCCACAGCTCTGCAGAGAGACCCAGCAGCTTTGAGCATACACACAGGGACGTTCCCTTTCCCCAGCTTCGCAATTGCTTATTATAACAAATGAAGAGCGCTAACAAGTCTTACTGGAGCCCATTGCACACAGGTTAAGAAACACGACTTATCTGATGCAATCGTCCATGTAACGCAACCTCCCAAGGCCCAGGTCAGACAAAATATCTGCAAGTAACCAAAATGGCTAGTTTTATATTTTCTATGCAAAAGATTGCTCTACAGCACAAGGAGGTGACGGAGGCCTTTATTTGCTGGGCTGAAATTTGGGAACGGCTCATCTGCAGACCTCACACGCAGCGGTGCTACATCGAGTGGCCGATGGCATCAAATGGCAAATGCAAAGTAGGTGACGAAGGCTCTTCCAGCAGAGGTAGAGAGGTGGGGGAAGGCAGGCCGGTGTCTGACGGGTTTTCCCTCGCACGAGGTGACTCCTGCCCAGCACACTGCAGTCCTCCATCCTCTGCAAAGCTCCAGCACCGCCATGCTTGGGCTGCAAAGGGTTTTTGCCTCTTTGCTGGTGGCTGCGGGCTCCTCCAGCTCCAAGGAGGCTGCTCCAATTCGGCTAAACATCGGGAAAAGAAACCCTTGTGTTTCTAATGATTGCTGCCACGTTGACTCAAGCCCGGCTGCTGTTATGACCGCCCGGATCATGTCAACGATGTCACCTGGAGGTTCAACCTCTGGGGGGAAGTCGCGGGCGCTCCCAGGACACTGACCGTGACGGGCGAGCGCGGGTCCCCGGGGGGGTCATTAGCTGGAGGGTGTTTAGGGTGTTTACTTGCAGCGAGTCCCCGCATCGAGCCTCGAGTGTCCTCGCTGCGCCCATCGGGCAAGAGGGACGGAAGCTTTCCACCGCAAACAGGGTTGGGAGGCGCGAAAGGCAGGAGAGCAGATAGCATTTTCGAGGGAGTACGAGATAAGAGGAGGTGGAGTTTCCCGATAAAGAGGATTTCCCTGCTCAAATATCAAAGGATTCACACTAAGAAAAGGGGGGAGAAGGGGAATTACATCAGTCTGAGGCACACTTTCTCTTTTAAACTCTGACCTTCTATTGTCTGTCTTCTTGACTGGGATTTAAAGGCCCTTTGTTGGGCTGTGTTACATGGTGCGATCTAGAAAGCCGTCGCAGACGAGGCACCGTGGGCTCTGGGCTGCACCGACGCTTGGGCTCCCCCCTTGCCTACACCGAACTTTCAGAAGGCGTTGAGCCAGCTCAGATAAGTCAGCGCTTTCCATCAACACCCTTGGGAAGCCGAGCCGCGGCGTGCCCTCCCGCACCCCGCTGTGACGCCTGTTCCAGCGTGGCCAACGCCGGCTGCTCCACCGCGCCAGCTCTCGCTTTTCCCCAGGTCCTCTCCAGGCTCTCCCGACAGCGCCTTTCCCGTCCCAAACACAAACGGATGGGTGAAGAGCAGGTGGCGGAAGCGTAACAGATGCCTAAAATGGTTTAGAGTGATCTACGAGCATCTTTTGGTTATAATGCTCCATTAATGTGACATTTATGTGGGGTAATATAATACCGCTCACTCAGGAGCACCTACAGCAGCCAGTTCAGTTTCTTCATGTACGACGGATGATGCGGATAACAGGAGGCCGGGTTTTGGCAGAGCCAGGGACCCCACGGATGGTGGGGACGTGCTGGGTACCACGGCCACTATCCCGGAGGGAGTGGAGGGCAGGGGATGCTGGGCAGGGAGAGGAGGATGGAGCAACACCTCGGGGGGCAGAACTAGAGAGCGACAACTGGGAAAAACACGGCTCAAACCTATGGAGCCGAACAGCCCCTCTCCGCAGAACAGGGAACACGATACCCAGGGAAGGTCTGACCCGGTCCCAAAGGCGCAGCCTTGCTGTCATCCCCAAGCAGGCTGCAGCACAGTTAGAGCATCCGTCTGATTTTATAGCAGCCAGTGTTACACTCTGCAGCTAAACGCACCTCTAATGTCACACAGGCCTAACAAGGCTCCCGTTTTGTTACCCTGATTTATACACATCGCTGCAACGGGCTGGAGAAGGGACAGCCTCGCAACCGCAAGCTTTCGTTATTCCCCACAAATGACTTGTTTGCCGCTTCTGAACTGCCTAATTTATTTTGCCCCTACGTTTTGGTCATCCATCTAGTCTCTTCCTAATGGCGCTCCGAACGCTGACACTTTGGGAAATGTCTAAAACGCTGTAACCCTTACACGGCCCCGGCGAGGTGAAAGGACCAAGGGCAACCGCTGAATCTTTCCAGAACAAGAGAGGGATCATTCATCTCCTCCTCCCTCCTCCCCACCCGCCGCTCCACCACGGGTTCTGTTCTCATCTCAGTGGTTTTGAGTGAAACACAAAAGGAGGTGAGATGCAGCCACCTCAGCATCTCCAGAGGTCGAAGGCTGCAGCCTGTCCTCTCTGGGTGTTTGCTCCTACAGCTCTGCCCATAAGAGAAAGCCCCTAAGAAATCAAGAGGCTGGTTGAATTCTGGCTGAGGCAACATCACGCAAAAGGGGGAAAAATTAAATCGGCACGCTCTGGATCTTGAGCAAATGGAGAAGGAACGCCATCAGAATTTGGAAACCCAAGTCAACAGAAAGGGTTCTGTGGATTTTGGCACCGTGTTTCACCATTTAAGTGCACACTGGCTGGAAAGTGAACAACCCGAGGCATTTCACTTTGCACGCCTAGCAAACGCAGCTGACGGCTTTCAGCATTTAGGAATAAATGCAAAAGGTATTGCAGGGTGTAATCACTCGCCTTTCACGAGACGCCCATAAATCCAGAAGAGGCACCCAGTGACACAAGGGAAAAGCCGAGAACATAGAAAGCATCACCCAAGGACAGGCAAAAACACCCAACAAACTCCTATCAACAGATTAAACTCGTGTCACCATATTTTAGCCACATTTTGCACTACTCGGGTACCTCGAAATACGTGCACGCAACCAGAGCCACGACACTAGACCTTTAAAGACGTGAGAGCTGCAGATTAAAAACATGTTGGAACGTTTACCGCGTCCAGTGCCAAAAATGTGTCTCTAACCTGTAGGAAGAAATGGGTGTGGAGCTGCTCGTAGAAAGATCATTGCACTCACATGGCAGGGTACAAGGTCCCCCTCTTTGTTTCTCCCCCGCAAGAAAAACAGCAAGTAAAAGATGACCCAGGAGCTGTTTCCCCTCCCCAGTATTTTTTAGAAAAGTACATTAAGCTGGACGGGAAAACGAGGTGGGAATCGGAGAAAACCTGTGTGATTTGTGAAGACCAAAGCCACTTTGCCGTGGACCGACCTGAACCGCAGACCCCGGCGCTCGGCCGAGCACGGCGCTCGCTGCTGCTTTTCGGAGACTTCAGTCACCCCCTGTGTGGCACCGAACGGATACCAGAAACACACACAAAGCCTCCAAGTGTTTCATTGGGCTTGAAGCTCAATTTACAGCTCCCTAGACTCAAGGGTGTGTTTGAGCAGCCCTTTGTTGCAGGGTTTTGTCAAGGTATGTTCTGACTTGTCCCCTGCGTGGCTGCGCAGTAATTCTTGATACTGATAGTCAATTACTTTGTTCGCCTCACTCAAACACCTTTTTTTTTTTCTCCTTTTTCCCCCTCTCAGCGTGGCTAATCCAGGAAAGACAACACACAGCTAAACCACAGCTTCCAAAGGCATTAACCACCAGCCCTGCCGGGCACCTTTCCCTTTGCCAACACAGGTAGGAAAACAACCCAAGGAGCACAGAGCCCTCCTCATTTCTCCCAAAATACAAGTGGGTCCAGGTTCCCCAACTCCCTTCCCGATGGGATAAGCGCTTTCCCAGGTAATCCCATTACAGACATTGTTCTCTGAAGGTTCATAAAAGACTTACCGGGATGAGTAAAGGCTCCACAGCCTGACCCCACCACAGAAATTATTGCTCAGGGCCAAATTTTCATACTGTCATTGCGCAGAACGGCGTATTCCTCTGCTAGCAGAGCAGCGTTAGCGCCAAAATAAATGCGGATGCTTGCAAACGAGGTGTTGGCCCCACTTCTGGCCTCAAGTTTTTATGTTACGCTCATCCCGATAGCTCTGAAAATTAGCAGATGCTGCCAGTTCCTCACAAATACATTACGGAAACAACAGCGAAAGCAAATTATACAAAGAATGAAATTCAAGGAGATGCTTTTCTCTTCAGTTTCAATATGCAGAATAATTACAGATTTTTGTTAATTTAAGGAAACACTTCACTTTTTCCTCCCGTCAGACACGAGGTGTGAATTATGCAAACACGATTCAAATCTGACCGGGTTATTTACATAGTGCAGCCCCAACGACCAACGTAAATTTGAGTTATGGAATGAAAAAAACCACAAAATACGGAGGGCAAGGGAGACTTTCAATGCCAATACCACACATTTCAAAGCAATGCTACCGCTGGTCGGTCGGGATGATTAAAATACATTATCCACTTGTTGCAAAACTCCTACAGGCAAAAAGTATAGGTGAGGTGAACCTATAGATGTGCCCAGAAATCCATACAAAACCTCAGACCTGTGCAGCGCAGTCGGTCTCGCCACAACACTAAAGGGAACAGATAACAGATAATTTTTCAGAGGAGGCTGTCAAACCATTGCGCAGTCATTAATAATGTAAATCTAACTCCCTTCATAGGAGGTCCATATCATAATTAGCACAAGACATAAAACAGACTTTCCATTTGGTTTCCAAAGAGAAAATTCAGAGGGAAAAACTCCATGGAAATGAAATACAAGATGTTTAGATTTTGGTTCCGTGACCAGAAGGTTTCTGAATTTCTCATCGTTTTTGCCAGCCAAAGCTGCACCTGAATTCACCCGATCACGCTTTCCAGCAAATATATTACCTGCCACCAAAAAATTCTCATTTCTCAGACGAAGACACTACCACGTGCTGAAATTAAGAGACCAAATCCTACTCCTGCGCCTGAACAAACACCACGCGGAGCTGAACTATTTGTGACTCTCCTAAAGTCCTCCAGGGAACGAGGGAAAAGCAGCAGGACCAAAACTTGGCCAGACTCGCCACACAACCCTGTGGGATGCTCAAGGGGGTCTTCAACCTGCCAGGGGCTACAAGGGGCAACCAGCTTGCACAGCAACTGTATCACGGCTCCATCCCTTCTCCCACCATCATCCCATCTCATACTGAAAGGTATGGATTGCACCAACAGACCCATCAATAAGTAAATAATATTTATTGTGGGTTTTGCTCGACGGCGTTTGGACACATGCTAAAGATAAGCGCTGGTTTGGTGTGTGCAGTTTCCAGTTGGCCATGTCTAAACGCTCTCCGTCTCCACATGCCTTGGCTGGTAGGGACACGGCCCAGCACTGAGTGGGGGACACGGGTGCCCACTCTCCGAGGAACCTGCTCCCAAAACAGTTGAAACCATCCAAGTCTGGGTGGAAGGGAAGAGCAGCTCGGGCTCCCCGTCCTCACCGGTGCCAGGTTACATTTCCATGGCAGCTGCTCCTTTTGTCTACACGCAGCAAAGCCAAACCAGCCTAAAATTTAATTTAATCTGCTGTTAAACCCAAGTGTCAGGCACTTAGATGGCAGCTAAAAGCACCACTCTCAGATAACTGAGTGACACCAGCTAATAATAGCCAAGGCATTAGGAGACCGGGAGCGGACATTTTGTGTAACCAAAGAGGAACGGGTGCCTGGGAACAGCCCGGGGTGGCCGGTCCCAGCCCCGCCACCAGCAGCCACCGCACGCTGAGCCCACCCGGCCTCTGATGTGATTAGCTGGACTAATACCACCGGTGACCTCTCTTTCAAGCTCGGAGGCAACAATAGTCCTGGGTTTTGTTAGCGGGGGAGAACAAAATGCCACCTTTTACAGCTCTGCAATCATAGCTGGCTTCCCTTTTCATCTCCCAGGGGCTCGCACCAGAGCTTGCTCACCGGGGAGGCTGGTTAACCCTTGCCAGGCAGCCCGGCCGCAGCGGGAGGGATGGCCAGCAGGGTCCCCAGGCTCTTCTTATCCTACATCTCGTAATTTCCATGGAAAACACCACATGAGCCCTTTCTGGCAGAGGATGCACATGTGCACGAGGGCTCTTCTCTGCCAGATGTTGCCATAAGTAAGTACCTGGTGGTTACTTTAAGCCCCTCCAGTGCATCACCAGGCCACCCAAATCCACGCTGAGCTCTCCTGCTTCACTCTGTCTTTGGCAACGGCCTTAACGAATAAAACAGACCCATCGACAAGGAACCGGTTTAACTCAGGTGACCTCCCTTTGTCCAAACTTACGAAGAGCACTTTAGAAGAACAGGAGGCCAGGGAGAGAAGGCTCCAGGCAGATCTTATTGTGGCCTTTCAGTACTTAAAAGGGGCTCGGAAGAAAGATGGGGACAGATTTTTTAGCAGGGCCTGTTAGAACAGGACAAGGGTTGATGGTTTTAAACTTAAGTAGAGAAGATTAAAGATAGACATGAGTAAGAAATTTTTCACACTGAGGGTGGTAAAACCCTGGCCCAGGTTGGGCAGAGAGGTGGTGGGTGCCCCATCCCTGGAGACATCCCAGCCCAGGCTGGACGGGGCTCTGAGCAACCTGAGCTGCTGAAGATGTCCCTGTCATGGCAGGGGTGGCACTGGATGAGCTTTGAAGGTCTCCTCCAACCTCAACTATTCTGTGATTCTACACTCTCTAGAGCGGTGCTGCCGCAGCTGAGCAACCTCCTGGTAGAAACGGCCAAGCTGCGTCTCACAGCGGGGATGCTCCTGGCAGCGATGCCCTGGGCACACGGCGCTGGTGCGAGCGTGCGTTCGGGCTTGCACGCAAGACTCTTCCCAGAAGAAGGGGCTGGTTGCTCAGAGGTCCGTCCCTTGCTCAGGACCTGGGAAACATCAGCCCTCATCTGCCTGGGGATCCCCGAGGGAACAGGGCGCCTCGTCCAGTCCAGCCCCGCAACCTCCGTAACCCCTTCCTCCCAGCCACGGGCTCCCAGGAGCTCGGGGAGCTCCCTCCCGCAGCCTGCGAGGGTCCTGGATGCACAGCTCACTGCACGTGTCAGTTATGCTCCAAATGGGTTTTCACAGGTCAAGGTTCTGCAGGCAGCAAGAGCAAACGCTATTTTTAGACGGGATAAGGTCACGGTGCTTTTAGAGACAGTGAGGTCTACAATAAAACCTATTGATCAGTCTCTGGAACTAGTGCTCCGGAGAGACGCCTATATTGAAGCAAAAATTGCCTGGCCGTTTTCTCTATAGACTCAGTGGGTAAAAAGCTTGTTGGACTCCGTCTCTTTCAGGAGATAAAATAAGCGTAGAACTTGTGCACAGACCACAGTTGTTCATTTAAGCGAACGCACAGGGCGGGGAAAGGAAAGTGGGATCCACTGGAGAGACCAGCAAGACCCTCCAAGGTTATTTCTGCCACGGCAGCGACAAGCCAGCCGCCCGGGGGCAAAGGGCACCCTTGCCGTGCCCGTGACTCCCATCTCTGCGGAACGCTTGCCCCATCAAGGAGTGAAGGCACTAGGGCAACCTTGATTTTTAAGAGAATTAACATTTTCCTTGCACCTTTGAGAGCAGGGAAGGCCCCTGAAGGCATTCATCGCCGGGGTCCCCGGCAGAACAGGCACACACACCTGTTTGGCTGTTTGTGTTTTGGCGATGAACATCACCCAGCTGACACGTGGAGGACCAAATATGGAGAATAAACCAATATTTCAGCCCGGCAAATTATTTAACTGGATGGTTCACACACTTCCAAGGTTGTTACAAAAAATTCCGAGTGTTTATCTGGGTCACGTAACAGATCAAACCAAAACCACCAAAGTAGTGACTATCACAGCTTCAACTTCAGCCACAGACCTAAAGCTTTACGTCCTCTACAGGTACATAAACACCTCTCCATCACAAGAAGCTCTTTATGGTATCAGAGACTTAAGACCACAGGGACGAGCATGAAACTGTGGAGCATCTTCATCATCTGCCCCACTCCCGCAGCCTCGCTCACAAACAAACCGTGCCACGGTAAATATCATCCATGCATCACACCCCGACACCAGTGGCCCCATCAGCGAGCAGAGCCTGTCCCAGCCGGAGCACCCACCACACATCAGCAACACACTGACCAACGCACCTGTCGGATATAATACTAACAGTAATAACAGGTAAAGACTAAGGAGCTATGGGTGATGGGATACGCAGCTTACTTTCTACTCAGGACAACAATTACATGAGCAAAGAGACGACTCAGCTGCTCAGGTAACAGCAGATTGTGCAGGAATTAGAGCGCTGGCGGCACCTGCATCGTGATCGTGGCTTGCTCACCGCTCAACGAGGCTGGTTAGTTGAAGTTTCTGCATAATAGATATGACAAGATGCAAAATCTCAAGCAGGATCTCCTCTGCGCGGCGACCGCGCTACAGAGGAATCACAATACAAACCATGTGTTGAAACAGTACAGTAACTGTGATGCAACTTGAAAAAGGGAAAAAAAAAAAAAAAGACAAGCTGATCTTTGAAAAAATGCTATTGCCTTCAGAAAAGCCAAGATAATTATTCTCTTATTTAAAAAATCAGGCTTGGGTTCAGTTTGGTTTGGTTTCTTTATATAAAGGTCCTTACGTTCCTACCAGTACTTTTTACACTTTTATGATTTACCTCCTAGTGCTCTGTGACTCTAGGGCAAAGTTTGAGATAAAACTATTATAATAAGTAAGGACAAAGTTACTTGCGAATTGAGGACACTGCTGCAGCTCCTCATCCTCTGAACTGATGAAATGAATGGAGCTTTAGTGGAATATATGTCTCAGAAAGCTCAAAGCCCATTTTTGTTTATAATTACTGAGAGAAGCATCCTTTCCAGAAAGTCTACTCTATCACCCAGAAAGCAGAGGCAAATACAGGTACAAACACAGAGTGCACTGAAGCCTGTGGCGATGCTCACATTAGCTCCCGTGCACTCAGATTTTCACCCCGTACACGTCTCTGGGTGCACACACACACACCCCCCCGCACCCGGGCTCCAGTCGACGCCTGCTGCGTTCTCAAAGTCCTTCCCCAGGCTCCAGTGGCTGGTAGCTGAGGCTCTCTCTTAATCTGGACATAGATAACCAGAACGGGTTGGTCCCGAGCTCCTTTACAACACTGTGCCTACTCAGTGACTCTCCTGGCTGCAGGGGAGCTACTCGGGATTTACACCCGGGGTAACTCGGAGCAGGATCAGCCCCAGCAAGATGCTTTTCCACATCTGCCCCTGCCCGCGGGTTTTGCACGAGCCGGGAGGAGACCACAAGCATCCTCCACCACTGCTCAACAGAGGCTTTTGCAACCTGCTCGGGTGCTGCTGGGCACAGAACCGAGAAGTTGAAGAGCCTGGCACGGCAGAGAGCGGTTCCTGGGTTTGTTTCACCGCGAGACGCATCTGGGTTAGTGAGGCTTCCAGTATGAGGAGGCTTCAGGACCAACATCTCCATCAGATGGGGGCCGGGGACACGACACCGCGGTCCCCCGAGCCACCTCTGTCCCTCACATGGGGAGGGATCAAGGTGCTCAAGGACCCAGAGCTCTTTCTATAACGAGAAGGAGGAGGGAAATGAACCCCCAAACTTTTTTATTTTTGTCTTCTCCGTTTATTTTTAAATTAGCATTCAGTGTCTGACGCCACGCCACGGATAGCTAAAAATGTGTGCGCGGATATGTCATCCATGAACAAAGTGGCTCGTGTTTGTTCTTTATTATTTAGGAAATGCACATTAATTACTGCAGATTTTCTCCTATACATCTACTGTATCTCAGACAGAATTGCTGAGAAGGGTCTGCAGAATAAAAATGTATGGGGTAATTAAATGGATATTTATAATTAGAACTTAATAATTTGCATCAGGGACAAATGAGCTCTGATTTCAATCTGTAGTGCATTTAGATTAGCCTGAAGATAGTGTAATTTGATGTTTTATAGTCCTCCTCTCAGATTATGAAACAATACAGTGCCTTTAAAGCAGCCGTGTTTGTGTCAGGAGTGCGTTAAGAAGAAGCCGCAATGAAAATGTTTGACAACGTGAAAGCAGCCATAAATTACACGACAACTGTGTAAAAGTCGTGATGAAACAAATCAAGGGCTGACCTATAACGCATCCGACCCAGCGCCCGCACCCGGACCGCTCGGCGTGGCGAGCGCATCCTCACGCGTGGCTACTTAGCACTGTAAATTATCGCTAGTCAACAACATTGATTTTTTTTTTTTCAGTCGACGTTTCAATGAGTTTGAAGCAGAAACACGACACCGCTCTCCCGGCAGCCCCTCAGCCAGCCGCCTGCTCGGCCAGCGCCTCTCCGGTGGCAGCTCCGTTACAGCCCCATTGTTCCCGCTGTACAATATTTATCGCGAGCTCTCCAGACACAGGTACTTGACCCAAAGGCCACCGCCTTGTCTCTTGGACGTACAACCTCCCTCCGCCACTGACACCGTTTACCCAAATGCGGGGATCCCCCCGCGAAGCCTGCGGCCCTGCCGAAGACGCACAGGGCGAATTTCCCCGCGGGACGAGGCTGCGCGGCCGCAGCCAAGCGTGTGCCCCCCAGACCATCTGCGTCTCCGCAGATCTCAAATACAGGGCGAGAGATGAAGCGGCGTGGACCCCTGGCAGAGAGAATGGTTTTGGCAAAGAGCGCGTTGGTTTGAAGATGCAACTACGTCTTTTCTTTACTTCTCAGCGCGGTGGGGACAGCACCGGGCTCTGGTCCCCGCCGTGCCGCAGGCTGAGCCGGGGCGAGACGCCCAAGCTGTGCTATAGAACAGCAGTCGCCTATCTCGCCCCGGTATGGTGAGGGTGTATTCATTAACATCTGAGGCACTCAGGTCCTCACGTAATGGATGCCGTAGAGGTAAACACAGCGATCAGCAGATAAGAGGGAGCCCTGCGCAGGCATTACACAGGGGAGCCGCACACGTGCGTAGGCAAACGCCTGGGAAAAAAAAAATAAAGGGGTGCCGAGTTGCTGGGAAATTCACGATCAAACCAGTCAGGGTTCGACACGCAACGTGGAGAGTGAGGGAAGAACCAGTTTCAGGAGGGAGATTTCCAGACGCAGCGCCCTGGCACCCGACCCCGTGGAGCCGCATCCCAGAGCCGCTTCCCAGCCTTGGCACCTTCCAACGTGCCGCACACCAGCAGCTGTGAGGCGAAAATACGGGGAAGGAGGGGAAACAAGGCTGGGATTTTCAAACCTCCTCAAAAACGAGGACTCGCAGGATGCCCCACGCGTAGCGAGGTGGCCAGGGGAAGGTTTCACCCGCAAAGGGCATCCCTGCGCTCACCCCCTTTCCAACAGGGATGGCCACAGGAAACAGAGCCCCAAGCATCAAGCAAACCTAATTCCCAGCCAGGCGCAACGCTGGGAGCCCAAAGGGACAGGGACAGGCAGGGGACCCACTCCTACCGACCCTCTGCAGGAGGGGGGAGTCTCTGTTTTCCCAGCTATGCCCTTTCTGCACATTTTGAAACGCGCCCGGTGTCAGCGGGACGGAAAACAAGGCGCTGAGAATCTTCCTTTGAGGAGTTTCTTGTTTGACCAGAGTACACGTTATTCAAATCAGCTACAGCGAAATGCAGTTAAGCTGCTGTTTGTTCCAGCACGATGAGACTGGCCTGTTAAAAAGCAAAAAATGTCAGGATGTTACAGGCTCAGCCTCCTGCCAAGACTGCCGAGCAGCTCAACAACTGTCAGAAACAGACAGCATAATTGGAAACAAAAAAACCTCACCAAAACAACGCTGAATTCAGGCTGCGTTGCTGAGTCGCAGGCGCTCTGGGGCCACCTCTGTCCCCAGCCAGGTGCCACCTTTGTCCCCAGCCAGGTGCCCTTGGGAAGCTCCCAGGTACCGTCTGTCACAGCCCCATTCACTACATCCCCACCAAACCCGCCTCTCGCAAGGCAAGTAACTTCAAGAAAAAGCACTGGTAACCCAGGAAAGATCTGCGATTTGTGTTTATTCTCATCAGCCCAGAGTTACAAGCAAACACCTCGACGGCCTGGCACAATTCTGTGACAGCCGTGTAAATGCCGGGATCGCAGCCACCTTCACACCCAGTGCGGGTCTGCGCTAGGGGGGAAGTTTGATTTTTTTCCCTTGTAAAGCTATTTCAGTGGTTGGGAGCCACCGCGGAAAGGTGCCACCGTCCACCTGTGCTCCGTCTGCCCCCGGGTCTGCCCTCCCCAGCCAGGCAGGGATTGCCCTACAGGTGCTTTTCACCCCTGAATTTAACTCCTGCTGTTTCTGAAACCTCCCAGACACACGCACACCCTTCCTGCTCTCGTACACTCGCAGGGTTTAATTTGCCTCTCAGAACACCAAACCCCCTATTTTTTTATTTTTTTTTGTCCTGGGCCTTCAGGTTACTGGCACGGTGACAACTCTTTTTTTTCCCAACAGCGAGCCAGGAAAGATGATAGAACCTGCGTGCGTGGCCAAGGGACTGGTCTCAACTGGTTCAGAGGGAAAAAAAATGGAGATGTGCCTTTCCCCCCCTCCCTTCTTGCCTTTAGCCAAAAGACCCGAGAGCATTTGATGTACAGTCAGCAGGTACAGAAAAATAAAAAAGGAGAGTTATTGCGAGGGCTGGCCGGCTCCGGGGCTGCGACACTCTCAGCAAACTCTGGACTTGAGCCAAGTTCATCTGTTAATGGAGCCACAGCCAGGGCCTCCCCCCACCGCCAGCCCCCCGCCCTCCTCTACCTCTTCCTCCCTCCTCAAAAACGAGACATCGATTATGTCTGTGCTTTTCCCTTTCTATTCAAGATAAACAAAGTGCTTCAAGTTCAGGGCACACCCTGGGACCCTTGACAAAGCAATCTATCATCCTGTCTGCTAAACCAGTCTGGCCACACCACCGCCGCGGAGACTAATGCTTCCAGTGTACAATTTTCCCTTTGTGCTGCTGCCCTATTACTGGTAACCTCTTTTCTTCCCTACCTTCCCAGGAGCAGATGTGCTTGACCACTTTGCCTAAGCCCCTCCTGGCAAAGGCATTTCTCGCTGAAAGCAACCTCAAGAATTAAAAATAAAGAAAAAGGAGCCGAGCCCCCGCTTGCCCCCTCCTCTCCCCATCCCTACGTCCACCGAAGAAATCCAGCACAGAGCTTGATTCCTCCTTATCCACCGAAGACTTCTTTTTAAGGAGCGAGTTCAGGTTTAAATCATATCCACTAATTCATTCTGACTTGCAATTAAATGCAAATACACTTTTATAGCCAGCATGGAGTGTATTAATTTTAACAGCAAATGACAAAATAAGAATACAGTCCCTCCAATACCAATAATGAATCGCGCTATAAATCACGTTAGTGGTCACATTCATTAAAAGCTTGTAAAGCGCTTTGAGATCCGCGGGTGCAGATGTGCCACCAACCTCTGCAGCACCATCGGCTCGCCCGACCTCGCTGTTGTCACCCGAGGGTCCCAGACCCCGGCCGGGGGACACCCCGATGCCATCGGGGTGTCCCCTGCGCCAAAGGGGACACCCCGCCAAGTGCTGGGGACCCAAATCCACTCCCCGCCCCTCCCAGGCGAGGCGTGATGGCGAGATTCACAGTCCAATATTGAGGTTGGGGCTCACTGTGGGGCCAAACCATCCAGGCAATGTGGTTTAGGTCAAGGGAAGGGCCAGGCTGGGTGCTCTAAAAAACCAGGGCGGTTACAGAAATTAATAGGAAAGCAGAAATCACCACTTAAGGTGCCCTTCAGAACAGCTAGCGTGGCCTTTTCCTACGGCTCCCGGCTGCAGACAGATCTTACCCTTCCCCAGGTCTCCACAGCTCCATTTACTGGCCAGCACCAAGATCCTCCACACCGTTCATTAGCCAACATGGGGGAAAGTGAGGTTTTTCTGGCTCCTTTGTTTCGTTAGGACAGCTGTGTGCCATTCCCACCCCCTCCCACCCATCCTCTCCTAAAGAAATAATTAAATCCAATTAGGACCAGAAAGTAATTTACATTTTGGTTCTGCGAAAGATGGGGGGGGGAGGGAAAGGAGAAAAAAAAAAAAAAATCCCATAAAACATGTTGCAAAGAAATTTCATTCCTTTGCTACTTATTTGCCAGCTTTTGCATTTGCAGATATCTCAGGCTGCACTTTCCCTCTCTAAAGGTCTCGTTGGTTTTACGTTTCGGCGCACGGACCGACAGGGAGAGGAGGGAAGTGGAGAAGAGAAAACTTGTTCCCGTTGTCTGTTCCACGAAGGAGATGGTTCTGCTGGGGTGGCCGCTCCTGCTCCTGCTCCTGGCCCTGCTCCTCCTCCCCTCGCCGTGCCGGGGGCTCCTCCGCCGCGGTTTACTGATTTACAGAACCTTGGTATGTGAATGGCAAAAATTCCTTGGCATAAGTATATGTTTGCTGATCACATTTCAGATCATGTGTTGTTCATTATTATGACTTGCTCAGAAACAGTTTGCTACAGTTATGTGGGTTTGCCTTGGATACTTTTTCCTCTTTTAGTACATTGAAAACAGCAAGGGTGGGGGCGGGGGGGAAGCAACTGAGAAAATGTTTTTGTGTCTATACGTTACCTCAATAGCTATTTTAAAAAATTACAGAAAGGAATACAGAGTATTCCAAGACTGGGAAACAGGCGGG
>VWYH01010262.1:230710-312583 GCA_013399365.1 Pampusana beccarii
AGATTTCCGCCACCCTCCAAAAAAGCCTTTCTCCCCTCAAGTCACATCTTCCGTGTAAACAGCGAACGTATTATAAAAACATTATTTTCATCAAAGTGCGGCGGCATTAATTTTTAGCGGCTCGCTCCACGTAACGAGGGAGGGATGATGAAAAGATCCCCGTGCCGGAGCGTGCCACCGAGAAAGTCACTTTGCTCCCGGGGAGCGAAGGCGCCGGCGCCGACACGCAGGGAGCAAGAGGAGTTTGCGGGGGGACGGGGGCCGCTCCAAAACCTGGCTCCGCTCTCGGTCGCCCCGTCGGGGCCTGATCCTGACGGCAACACCCCAAAGGGGGCCCCGGTTTTGGCAGCTCCCCCCCCCGGGGCAGGGGGAGGTTGGGGAAGGAGGGTTGTGCCACCCCAGCACCTCCACTTTGAAGGGGGGATGAACGTTCAAATAATTTCTATTCCCATCTCTCCAGCTTTCCCCAGCCTCGTGGCTTATCTTACTTGCACCCATGCAGAGCAAAAAAAAGAGGATGCCCAGGGCTGTGCTAACATTCTGCTTTTTTAACATTTGTTAGAGAGAACCCAGTGCAAAAGCCGCACCAGCGAAACATCTGTATCGGTCACGAGTCCCCGGTTTTAGCCGATTCCCCCCGCCACCAACGTGACTTCACACAAGGGGAGTTCAGGGAGGGCCAATACGGGATGTGACAGCATAAATCGGAATTAGATCAAAACCAAAAGTTTAGAAACTACCGCCGGGTCACCGAGCTGCTGAAGGCCACGTCTCCCAAAGTGCCTCCAAGTCATCTCGCCCATTCGGAGACTTTCCCCCCCCTGCTCTTTTTGCTGGTTCCTCAGACGGCACACGGATGTAAAAACCACACCACGGGGCTCTGAGTATTCCCTAAAATAAAGCAATTAACTTATTTCCAGGCTCCATCAAGCGATCGTGACAGCCTCCCCCCGGCAGAAAGTGGGAGCCGTGGTCCCTGACCCCCGGCCAACACAAAAGAGGCAGCCCCAGCACAATGCCTGCTGTCAGCAACTGAATTATTTTTATACAGGAATTTTTATCTCTATTGTACAAACAAGTATGTGTCTGTGCTGACTTGTTAAGCAATCCACTTGTATGTAGAATAAGATTTTTTTTCTCCCTGCTACCAGTCGCACAGCTCTAAGATCAGAAGAAACACATACTCTTTGAAGCTCCTCAAATGTTTTAGTTAAAAGGACAGCAGTTGTTTTCAAAGATCCAAGAGTATCTTTATCAGAATTTAATTTTTCCTTATTGATTTTTTTTTTCCTAACATAACACAAATTTAACACAGGACAGCTTATAGTTTATTACAAAATAATACAGCCTCTAAATAATCTTTTGGGAGGTAATACTCTCTTTTTCCAAACGCATCCCCACTGCGTTTCACCTCCTCAAAGGGAACAAGGCTCCACAACTACTGTTTCTCTTTGCACAACTATTGCCCAAATAAGAAAATCGGCATCGATAACAGAGAAAACAGAGGGAAAAGCCCCTGGGCGCCCTCCCGCAGTAAATGCTCCGTGCACTTGCGATGCCCTGGCTGAAACACGACAGCTCTGCTGATGTGCTCTCTCAATCCAGAAAGAATCAACTCAGTAGCTAAAATGCAACGAAACGCAGATGATTCAGGCAACGTCCGAAAAAAAAACCAGCTGTGATGCTGCAGCAAAGTAACGCCGGGTCACAAATTAATTGCTGTGAATTTGGGAGGGGAGGGGGAACATTTATTTATCTTTTTTTTTGCATTTTATATTTTGCTGCCCGCTGCATCAATTAAGCAAGCAATGAATGCAAAATTAAACTCCCCACTTCCTAAGGAGTGAGGAAATGTAACGTGTGTTTATTTTTAAAAGGTATTAGTTGTAGCAATAATAATAATAATAATAATAATAATAACCACAACAACAACAATAACAGCACTGAAGGCAGAGCTCCCCTGCAAGCCTTGGCTGTTCAGCAGTAATGCCGCTGTTTATTTAGGCAGAGGTTTTTCTATCTGAAGCGAAGATCAAATTGGAGGTGTAATTGTTCTGCACTTATGCAAAGCAGGGGGAGGACGGCAGCACAAAGTCCTTGGGTTTGCCTGGCCGAAGATCTCCCTCCCCAGCACCCCCAAAAGCTGCTCCAAGCTCAGCAGCACCCCAAGAACACCGACCAGGGAGCAGAGGCGACACACGGCGTCTCCTCCACAGCGATATTAAGCCTCATTTCCTTGACGATAACACAGTTATTTGGTTTTTCTTCCTCGCTCCAGTCTCGGTGTTTTGGCTATTTAGTGCAAAACAGAAAAATGGAAGCTCAGGCTGAGCTCTGTACCCATCAAATTGGGGAAAGTGGTGTAGGTTTTGCTTTTTTTGTTGGCTTTTGGGGTTTTTTTTTAAACAGCAACCTGTGCAGGTAAAAAGTTCCAGCAGAACTGCAGCGGGCAAGCAGGGAATGGTCTCTGGGGAGAGCGGAGAGAAGAAACACTTTGGTGCACTGTCTGCAAACCCAGAATTCAGCAGCTTTTTTTGGCAGCCAGTTCGTTTCAAGTGTTTTGTTTCAGGAAACGTATGTATTTTTCTTTGTGCATTTTGTGGATTTACTACAACCGCTCCTGACAGCTGTTGATTCAGTTAAATGAGCACATTATTAAAAACCCTCTAACATCCCCGGCGCTGAAAAACAGACACCTTTGGATGAAGATTTGAAGCCAGAAGAAGAGGCAAATGAACCGTCTCTGACGAGAAGGTGCAGTCTGGGCTGTGCCTGCAGCCGGGGGGCACAGGGGGCTCAGGCCCCTGTTGGTGGTCACTCTATTTTCTTTGTTTCGACCAGGCCCAGATACTAAAAAAAGAATGAAAAGCAAAGCAAATGACCCCAAGTATAAAAAAATAAACGTTTGCTAACACTTGGAAAAATTACATCCCCAGCAGGCCGGCATTCATGTGCTTCAAATAATTCTGCGCTGTGCCCCGTACTTTATTTTCTTTCCTTGCTTACTAGCCAATTTCGCAGAGGAAGAACAACACCTATACGAAACAGGGAGGGAGAAGAAGTAGATGTTTGCAATTTGCTTTAGATCAAAGCAAAACAAGGACGCAAACGGTGGCATATTGAATCTTTTTTTTCCACCGCTGCCATTCACACCAGGCTACCGAAGTTTTATCCAATTCCCCAGCCTGGCTGCATATTAAGCCGGTTGTGTACGGCTTTATTACAGTGCGGCGGTTGTGAGGCAACATTAATATTCCCGCGTTGCATCTGACAGGGCATTTACATGCGCCCATCTGAGCTCGCACCTGAGAGCTGCTCCAAGGTGCCGTAGCTGCGCTCCCATTGTAAAGGCAAATGAAGAACACAAATTCCCCGCTGGGATCGGGGCTGACCTCCCCACACCCCGCGCCGCAAACCCGTCCCTCGCCAAGCCCAGGCAGAGCCACCTCCGAATGGAGAACGAACCGGGAGCAGCCACCAAGTCACCGGCCCCGGAGGAAGAAGAAGAAACGAAAAAGATTAACCGAAATATTTTAAAGACGCGGCTGGTCGGGAAAGGTTGGGGAACAAACTCGTGGGATGCGTTGCATATTAAAGAAGATGGAGAGGATGTTTATGAGCTTCAAAACGGGTTTGGCGTTAACACAGGAAGGTTCGAATAATGTGAGCGACTGGGGGTCTGTCCATGAGGGTCTGCGGTGATGTTCGGTCCATGTCCAGTGCACCCAAGGTGGGATCCCTAAAGAACAAACTGTGTTCCATGGAAATCCATCACGAAATACGAAAGAGATCACCCCAACCGCTCCAGCGGTTTGTGGGGCCATTGATGTGCCTGTTATTTTTAAAAGTATGTACTAAATCACAGCAATCCATGTGCTGATACCAAGCATCGTAGGCCCAAACCTGCTATGGCAAGCATTACCAGGAGGCAGGCTGGCGCTACCGTATTTGTACAAAGTGAGATAAAAATATGTTCATTAGGCCAGGGAGGGATAGGAAAAAAAAAAGTAAATTTTAGGGCCACGCTACCAGTATGAATAGAGGTCCTAATGTATTAAAATGTACGAGCTCAGTGTATTTTATGAACTTGTGCGATATCCCAGAAGCTGACACATAAAGCAGAGTCCTCGCGGGTGGAAGCCGCGTTCAGACACCTGCCAGGCTGAGAAAACGACCTCCTTGAACTCGCGACATCGCCGGCAGCACCACGACCCGAAAAAAATCACAACAGGCAGAGAGGTAAAAAGAGATCCTCGGTGATTAGCTGAAAAAAAAAATAAAATACCGCCACAACAACAGCAAAGTGGCAATGCGCCAGGCCATGTCCAGCTTGATGCTGAACGACAGCTACTGCACAAAGCTGGTGCTATCGGATGTAAAAACAGACCGAAGCTTGAGGGAAATTTTGTCCCAAAAAATTCCATAATGAGGATGCGTGCAAGCAAACGACTGGAGGCTGAACTCCGGTTCCCTGACACTACCTCACAAGCCTCTTTCATCATCTTTATCATTTGAATGAAATGCGAAAGGGCTCGTGGGCTGAGGGTTGCATATACAAAACGGCGTGATGCTAATAGGCCTCCTCCTCTTTAAAACAGGCATTACCGAATTATGGGAATGTTTAGGGAAGACTTTATCTCTCCCACCGGGCTAATTAGAAGGTGTTTAACTTACTCCCTGCCTCAGTTTCCACCGCCCAGCATCCGTCGATGGGACTCGCTGCGCAGAGCCTTACGTTTCTTACGCGCATTATTTTCAAAGCTTCCGGCACGTGATGCTAACGTGCACCTTCCCAGATCTATACGAAGTCTGACACGTGCCAGGCTGCCTCTTCAACCACAAGCATGTTGGATGAAGCGATGCTTCAGCTCACGGTGAGCTCCGCAATTAAATGTCCCATACAACAGGAGAAAGAACGCAAAACGCATTTCTCATCTTCTAAACCAGAATATCTGATTTGCAGGAAACGAAACAAAACCCAGAAAGATTCGGGGCAGTGCAACACTCATGGTCCCCTGGAAGGATCACGCCGAGGCAGAGGAAAACTTTCTATGCTCTTCTGTGCTTCAAGTGAACTCCTATTTGTGTTTCCAATAAAGAGCCATTTTCACATTAACTGTCTGTAACAGTAGAGAATAGGGAAACCAACACAATCTTTACCTCATACAAAGGATGATATTAGTGTCACGTGTTGGCTTCTTCATAAAATGTTATTTATAAAAGGCAATGGGGAAAGCTGAGAAACTATTGACTCTTCCCTGCATCCCCGCGCGAGTAGCGTTAAAGCAACTTTTTGATCCCCCACATTTTTTACATTTTTCCCCCCAGAGAAGTAAATTTCACAGCCACACAGGCCACCGCCTTTAATTAAGCTTTCAAAAGTCTTCTGACAATGCCAACAATTGCCAAGACACTTCTGGAGCTCAATCATGCAATCATCGTGACACTTCTATTTACAATTTGTCTTAGAAAGAGTTTCTCTGACATTGTACTTTGACAAAACAGCCAAGCTGCCGGTTCACAACCTTTCTGTGTCTTATTTACAAATACAGCTTGTATGCAGGGCTCCCAATCTCGGGAGCCTTCGGGTAGCACCCTCACTATTTTTCCTGCTTGCGACTGTTTTGCTCAGCCTGTGCTCCCTGTTCCTTTGTACGGGGAAAGCAGACAGAATTTTATTCCGAAATATCTCCACATTCCCTTTCTCCCCCTCCTTTTTTTAAGCTTTCAACTTATCGTCCAAATGCAATGCTAACTATTCAGTGCAGGCACCAATAATTTTTTTGTCCCTGGAACAAAACAAAATAATAAGGAATCACAATTTACAACCTACAGAATTATAATGGCAACTACTACTAACAGCTCAAGCAAATTTCTGTGGTGCGATGACTACTCAAAGACATTACCTCCTGAGAACTGCAATAATCAAATGTACTTGGTCCAAAATTTACTACCAAATTATGTCCACCTTCCCCCGATTACTGCAGACAGAGGCTTTTCTGACGTTATTTTCCCACATATTTTATTTGAATGCCACAAGCAGCTTGAGAATAAAGGATTCGAGCAGTAAAAATGACGTCTCCTCCTCCTCCCCTCTTTGTACAGTAAATACGGCATCCGCAGATGCACACTCGGCATTATTAAGGGGAATACGCAGCAGCACTCCGAAGTGTTCCTCCAACTGAATCCAAGTAACGTTTAAGATCCTTCCTCACCCAAAACCCAACCTTTCATTAATTCCCTCGGATTTATACATTCAGCAAACAAACGGCTCAAACCTGACACCGGCGGACGATAAATATTTCTTCAGCCTTTTCAATAAGTGAACAGCAATTTCACATTCACTGATCTCTAGATACTTCAGTTAATATTTCCCCCTATTGTAAAATATGAGAGCGGATAACTAAAGCCCTGCCGGAGCACTCGCTGCAAATCACGGGCTGCCGGTATCTGGTGGTGAGGCTTTGACATACATATTGATGAAAGCTGCCTCATTGGACCCACACAACATCTCCTATTAATTTCCAGTTCAATTTATGACATTTCAGCCACAGCGCTGGATCAGCATCGCTCAAAATTTTATAGCGAGTCAGAGCTCCGTGCAAGGCAGAGACACCCACATGAAGAGACAGGTACGCATGCCCGCACCTACACGGATCTCACCGCTACCGCACAGGTTGCACACACACGTACAACCTCTTGTAAGCGCCCCCGTTGCTGGAAAACGGTGAGGATAAAGAGCAGCCTATCGACGGTTAAAATAGACATCATTTCTCCCTGCATTTCGACTCGCTGCCTTCCTCGTCGCTAGATGAGCTGAGCCTTAACCATTACTTATCTTCAGATGATCTTTTGCTGTAACACACTGGCTGACTGACTACAGAACTGCAGAACTGGGCACGTCCTGCATCCAGAGCTAGTCTATAGAACCTCTGCATTCAGAGCTAACCTACAGAACATCTGTATCCAGAGCCAGCCTACAGAACATCTGCATCCAGAGCTAACCTACAGCATCTCTGCATCCAGAGCTAACCTGTAACACCTCTTGCAGCCTAACAACAAACTGGGGACATTTTTACATCGCTACTAAATACATATTTTCTGGTCTCTCACCAGAAAGAATCAGTTCCATCAACTCCTGTGTATTTTTCTAAAGGCAGCCCCTGTCCTTTCTTTATTTTTTTTAGTTACACACACATATATTTTTGCATTTTGCACACAAATCAGATATGAGATATCAGAACTAGGGCAGCCCAAGGTTCACTGCGGGGACCTTCCAGAACTCCACAGCTCATTCCAACACCCTCACTGGTAATTTTCCTGCTGGACCCCACAACCTCCCAAACAGGCCACTCCAGCTACTACTGCACCTCTCTGGGATACAGGGGGAGCTAAACTCAACCAAGTGAAAATGGGGATGGAAACACGAAGCGGGGGGGACAGCGCAAGACCCCACATCTCCTGGTGCTCTTGCCAGGGTGCACCTCTCCTTACCCATCGCCCATTTCAAGTCAGTTAAAACCACAACCTTTTCTGAACTAACGGCCCCGTGACATCACGGCGGGCCAAATCCTGCTCGCTTCACATCACCCGTGCCACGATTTGTCTCTCCGAGGAGTTTCCCCAGGTGCAGAACCCCCCGGCGTGGCCGTCCCTCCTCCACCTGAGGGACCTCTTGGGGACCACGGCAAAGCAGAGAGCGGGTTTCATTCTTGCTTGACAGATGACTGTGTTTTGTCTTTTGGGCAGAGCGGCGCCGTATGTAAATACAGCGTTACATCACAGCGCTGCTCCTCCATATTTGGTGATTTAGTATGGCTCCAGAGCTCGGAAGACTACAAATCCCTTCCGCCAGGCTCCCGCTTCATCAATCAGGGCCCTACGCTCCTGCTGGTTTTCCGGCTGATCGCGGGCAGCACATGGAAATGGGCACTGCCCTCTACAACTCCGGGAAAATAATTTTTTTAAAAAGCAAAAAATAACCCAAAAACCAAACACCTTTAACATTCGTGGCTGGGAAGTGCAATATGCCCAATTATTGGTATTTTTAAGTCTCTTTCAAAACGTAGTTGAGCAGTAGCCGAGCCTCTGCTTCCTCTTAAACATACACATATATATGTATTTAAATACCTATCACCCTGCAGAAATAGCATGCATTCATTCACATTACGTATGCATGCGTGCACACATGCCTTTGCACATCTATATATGTGCACAGACGGACACGCGTGCACTGACACACACTTGCCACCCACTGCAAAACCTCCAAAACTCCAGCTCTCCAGTGTGATTTCCCGGCTGGTTTGGAGCCCGTGGGAGCACCGCCCTGAACCTCCCAGCGCCTACTGCCCTATTATGGTTTAACTTTGTGGCCAAAGCAAAGCCCCAAGACAAGCTCCGACGCATCATGTGGGGATGTTCTGCGGCGCTGACAACCCCGAGCGGTCCCGTGGGCTCCAAAAGAGACCGACCGGCAGTGCCACATCCCAAACATCCCTGGGAAAGGGCTTGGAAACCAGCTCAGGCATTTGTTGGTGCCGATACGCTGCGGTCTCGCCTTTTTTTGACCGGTAGTATTGGCACAGTTTGAAGTGATTTGCAACGCTCTCTGCAGATGGGTAGTACTCTTGTTTACTAGCAGGATTTTAAAAGCAGAGCGTGCCTTGTTACACTCCCAGGGCTCTGGGGTTTTCCTTCACGTAGTACGCTCTTATTTTTCTAACCTCATTTGTGCGGTGAATGGCTTTCCAGTTTAAGAAAAAAAAAAAAAAAAGCTAAGAAATGGAATTGTTTACCCTTTTTAAAAAAAAAAAAATACATTTCATATTATTTGGTGCGCAAAACAGAACTCTGCCTCGGACATTTGTACGGCTGACATGTGGTTGTATAAACCGCAAACAAAATCAAGATACATCTGTCAAAACCACATCAGAGACAAGAGAGAGCACAGCGAAGCATTTATCATTTGGCTGAGGAGGCAGGCTGCAGAGAGCGGCCTTTCCTGTCAAACCAACCTTTTGAAATTTCCAACATGCCCTTAAACTTTTCGAATAAGCATGTCTGTGCGCTTCAGCAACTGCCCTCTCTACTCTGGCCTGGCCAGTCGAAAATGGCATCTTAAAGTCAAGGTCGGTGGTGTCACTTTGCCATGGGGCTGTGTTTAATTACAGTCCATACGCTGACAGCCAATATGGAACCAAGGCTGGCTGATGCTCGGTTTAACTCTTTCACCCCTGACTTTGCCAAAGACTCGCACAGCTCCTCGCTTTCTCGCGCGGCAGGCTCGGAAATCTCCTCCCGCAGCGCTACGGCAGGCGAGGCACCGGGAGACGGCGACTACAATACCCGGCAAATCACGAGAGCGGCCTCAGACAATGACACCGCGAGGAACACCGGCTGGCACGGCACGTGCCTGTTGATCCTGCCCTGGGAAACACCGGTGGCGCGCTCACCACCAGCCCAAGGCAGGGTATTTACCGCGTCGGCCGTCACGGCGAGCAGAACAGAGAGACAGACGCGGCAGTTTGCGACTGCGAACACGCCACGTCGCGACTGGAAACAGAAATGAACTCGCAAACGCTTCTCCTTTGCTTTAATTTACCTGCTATATGTTCCTGTTTAGGGCAAATTCCTCTAGATGACGTTGATAAACAATCGTCATCCTCTGGCGTAACCTGGATGCCAACCTCCACGGGATTGGATGCTTTTTTCAGCTCACTTGGTGAGGGTGAAGGTGGCTTATCCACAGCCTTCTCTAAGCAGAGACTGCCATTGCATTGTTTCCGTTTGTGCTCAATAAAAATAAGAATGTCCCCCAACGGGAAGTTCATCTGACACTGGCCACAAGTGAGGAGGTCGTGGTCCCCTTCCGGAGCTCCCAATGTGCCATGTTCAGGTTCGTCATCAGTGAGAATGGCTTCAAGAGGTTCGGCTGCAGGTTGAGAAACAAAAGGGAGAATCATTAGAGCTCCGGGCGCAGGGGGGAGGAACGCGCCGAGCCCCCTTTTCGTGACTATTGCACCCTGTTTGCACCCTCCGCCTGCTCCCCCCCAACTAAACCCCTGTGCCGCGGCAGCCAGGTGACAAATTCAGCGGTGACAGGGAAGGGGTTTTGCGGAAGCGGCTGCAGCGTGCGGAACTCGGGGAGCGAGCACTGCGACTGGCTCCCTGCTCCCACACGAGGACGAATTTCTGGCTCAGCCGAACGATTCGGGGCTAAAATTGAACGAATAGGCTGAAAGAACACCCTGCAAAACTCTTGTGGTACTACCTAGAGAAGCGAATACAGTGTTTTGTTGCCGGATGTATTATTTATGTGTATGAATTCAAGGCTAAAAGCGCCGCACACGCTCTCTCACATACACATAGGGGTGTATTTTCCACCAGCCAGACCCACTTTGTAAAATCCGGAAGCCTGAGCTATGCTGGTGCATGTGCAGACGTTTCAATGTATAGATATTGCATGTTCCCTATACAGGCCGCGCAGGTAACACGCGAGCGTGTAAAAGAAAAGAGAGGGAGAGCCAAACCACGCGGCCGCACACACCCAGGGCACATACGGCCCTTAGAACGCACGTGCATACGTATACGTATGTATTTGTGTCGCTATCCCTGTCAGCCCGCTTGCGGCTTCCCATTTAAAAATTCAAAAGCCGGGAGTTATTTGTGGGGGAGGGAGGGGACGAAACAAATAAATAAATAAATGAATAAATAAATAAATAAATGGCAGAAACAGAAATGATAAAAAGCAAGTGCGGCAGAAATGCCTGCGGGGCCGGGGGAGGCACCTCTCACTTTTCAGCTACTCCTCAGGATTCAAACAAATACCGAATTCGCAACCGATTCCGCCCTGAGATATTAGCTCGATGGGATATTCTTTAGTACTTAAGGAAATAAGGCAATTAGTCATTTCTCCTTTTTCATCTCGAAATAAAGGAATGCCTAAATGATCTTGAACGTGTTAGCACTGGTGGCCCTCAGCATCTAAAAATCAGCATGGCCAAGCGACTGCCACATTTCCTCGCGACAGTGAGAAGTGCCTTCTTTAAACTCAAAATACCTCGTCCAACGTTGTCGAAGTTGACAAATT
The DNA here is from genome assembly GCA_013399365.1 of Pampusana beccarii. Taxonomy (NCBI): domain Eukaryota; kingdom Metazoa; phylum Chordata; class Aves; order Columbiformes; family Columbidae; genus Pampusana; species Pampusana beccarii. Next base: position 241,800 of record VWYH01010262.1, read on the forward strand.
TTCTGAATGAGCTCCAAAAAGCTTCATTATGAGGCTATTTCTGCTCACAGAATCGTCAGTGGATGCTCTAACGAGGCAGACGCGGCTCTCTTTTCTCTCTGCCTTTTTTTTTTTTGGTTAAGTTTGCAGAGAAATACCTTGGCAATCTGTGTGCGGTCTCCATCACTATTGTCTTTAACGAGGGGGGAAAATAAAATCCCAGCAGCGCGTTGGTATTCCTCCACCTGCCCACTCCAACACGCACGGTAACAGCAGCGAGCAGGAGGAGAGGGCACTACAAATACACAAATACAACCCACCTCAAATCCCTGCCAGGTAACGCCAGGGAGACAGAACACAACTCCTAAACAGTTAATCAGCCTGACCTTCTTTAGCTGGCTGCCAATTTCACATTTAATGAACTTAAAGCCACAGAGAATCAAAAAATAGATTTTAATTTGACTGCACGATATTGGAGCTGATTTTGATAAAGTGCAAAAAATCCAGTGAACTCGAGTTAAATTTATTTCAACCCTAGCTAGGCTGATTATTGAGGAGGAAGATCTGGAGTAGCTCCCAGTTGTGCTGCGTAAAATAATATTGAAAGAGCACACTACCTCGCCGTACCTCAGCTCCAACTAGGACACGGGGATCCAGCCCATCATTTCTTGCCTCTAGTACTACTTCTAATTTAACGTAAGGTCAACCACAGGAATATGAAGGTTACATTCGCATTAATAAAAAACAACGTCTTAATCGCTGGGGTTTTCTTCTAAACTTGCAGACCGACAAGGGAAGCCGCACAACGTGCGTTTCCACGCTCCTCGGGAAGCCGGGAGACGAGCAATGGGTGTTTCTGCGGGATCGCTGTTTTTCCTCCCCAGCCTTTCCCCGCGTTCGGACCGAGGGAGTAAACCCTTGCAGGACTAATTCCATCAGTAGCTGGCTGCACCGCCGCAGACAAAAGGTATTTCGCAAACCTAACTTCCAGCTCACCAACTCTCCGCAGCACAAGACACAAAATAACCCGTATTCCCCTTACGAGCGGCTTAGCGAGGAGCTGTGCATAATCATGACACAATTATAATGTTTTCCCGCGGCCTGATTTCTTTCTGACGCTGTCAGTATTATTTAGCAGGGGAAGGTAACCCGCTGCTTCGACACCAGACAGTTAAAAGTAGTGCTAAACAAAAATAGACTTTGCTGAAGTCTGTACTGACTGGGCTGATTTACAATCAAAACCAGGAAATGAAGTGGTAATTCAGAGGTTGCTGATTACACCTCCACATTTCACCTAATTAATTTTATAGGAGGCAAAGTTCTTGAAAATAACAAGATGATCAAATGTACAGATATAAAACCTGTAACCTCAACATTTTCTATGCTCTTAACGTAAATTATTGCTAATTAACAAGAATTATATACTAATGTATGAAATACGGCTGGCACTGTGTTCACTGCAAAACATTTGGCTCCTGATGGAGGCAGAGCCAGCAAAAATATTTTTATTATTACTGCTACTTTTAAAATAAAATACAAAATATCGAGTTTACAAAGAAAACGCCAAAATACAATTCACCTGGTCTACGCCACTGATTTGCAAGATGCTTCTTTTAATTCTGGGGCAATCAAAATTCCCTGCCTGGGTCCCTAATCATCCGTCCCTATTTTTCATGCAAATTGCCCTTCCACCAACATGTCTTTTCAGCTTCGCCCCTTCGCCCTCCTACTCCCCCCTTCTTTCCCGTTCCCAGTCACCAAAACAACCGNTTACCAGGGCACGGTGCGGGGAAATGCCCCGGTAGCGCATTTCTCCGCACCCCACCGTGGGAAGGATGGAGAGGGGCTGTTTAATCCCAAGTTTGTGTCCTGGAGCAAGGAAGGGGGGGGGACTTGGGGATACAATGGGAACCGCCAACACGTTATGGGGTTGGGGGGGAAACCCGAGGAGGGGGAAGGCGAGCATCACCCGCTGCCTCCCGGAGCAAGCAAACTCCGCGCAAAATTAAGAACAAAGAAGAAGAAGGCGGAGGGGGGGCGNGGGGCTGCCCGCTTGTTTGATCTCGCTGTGCCTCCTAGCGACCGAAACGGGCAGGCAGCCCGCCCGCCGCCCCGGCTCCGCCACCGCAGCCCCCCGGCTCCCCGCTCCCCCAGCCCGGCCTCTCTGCACCATCCCACCCCCCACACACATCCCCGGGGCGGAGGGAGCGCCCCCCCCGCCTCCGGAGCCCGTCCCAGCCGGCGCTCCCGCCCCACGCGTGCGGAAACTCCGCGGGTGTCTCAGCGAAAAGGAGCCGCGGGGATCCCGCCCGTCTCCGCTGCCCCCGGGGGCGAGTCGGAGCCCCCCTACCCACCCACACCCCCCAGGTCTGATCCGCTTGCCCCAAACCCGGAGCAGCCCGAGCAGCCCGGCGCGTGAAAACGAGCCCCCCCGTACCCCATTTCAGGAGAGGGGGGTGGCACCCCCAGAAGCCACTGATGTTGCAACCCCGACCCCAACTCAGCGCCGAGCATTAAAAAGAAAAAAGCCCCGTGAAGTGGCGGGGGAAGAGGGAGAGAACAACCGGAAGGGGGGCGAGGGACTAAGCCCCCGATCACCCCCCCGGTTTTAGGGAAAAGTTTGGGCAGGGCAGAGCTCCCCGGCCGGAGCGGTTCCCTGCAAAGAGCCAACGTTTTGCTCAGGGGCTCCATGTGCGAACGTGGCTGGAAATGTTTGTGCGGCCGTGGGGGAGAGAAATCGCAGGGTAAAGTTTTAGGGTTGTTTGGGTGGGTTTTTTTTTGCGAAGAGGGAGCCAAGGATCGCTGGCAGAAAGAAATCGCCCTGGGTTTTCTGCCATCCCTGGGAGGGAACAAAACCCGGCGGGACTAATGGGGGAAGGAGAAGATAAGAAAGAAAGAAAAGAAAAAGAAGGAGCGAAAAAAAGGAGCGAAAAAAATCATGCAGCATTTCCCCTTCCCCCCCAGCTCACCCCGAGGAAAACGGGATTTATTTTTTTTCTCCCTTCCTTCCCACCCCCCTCGCCCCAAACCTTTCCAGCTCGAGTTGCCTTTTGTTGTGCAAAGAGCGCTCCCGCTTATCTCGCATCTAGCCCTGGTGTGTGTGGTGGCGGCAGGAGGGAGGGAGCCGGAGAGTTTTTGTTGCGAACAGTGTGGTGGGGCTCGGGGTTTGGGTTTTCTCTCCCGGGGAGAGCGGATTTGGTTTGGGGTTGAAATGCGGCGGCGAGAAAAGGGTCGTTCGCGGGTGTGAGGATGCGAGTGTGTGCGAGCGTGTGTGTGTGTGTGTGTGTGTGTGTGTGTGTGTGTGTGCTCAGCCCGGGCTCGCTCTCGCCTGTGTTTGTTGGCAGGAGGCTCCCCGCACACGCGGTGCTTGTAAACATTCAGACACGAGATTTTTCCCAATCAAAATCCACTTCCACTCTTTTTTTTTTTTTTTTTTTTTGAAAATCTTCCAAAAAATAGTAAGCGAGCGGGAGAACGCGAAGCGAGGGCGAGGAGGGAATCCCTTCCCCGGCGCGGCTCGCCTCGCTTCGGCTTCCCTCGCCGCCCGGTGCCGCCCCCCGCCCCAGCTNCGGGACCGGCCACCTCGCACCCCGCGGCGGAAACAAAAGGGAGGCGGCCCGGCTCGGCTCGCCTTTCCCCCCCCCCGCCCCGAGAGGGTGCCGCGGGGCGGGCGAGGCGAAGGGGCGAGCCCGCCGGTGGCGGAGAGGGCTCCGGCCACCGGACTTTCTTCCCCGCTCCGCTCGTCCGCAGCTCCCGCCCGGCCGGCCAAGGTGTCCGGCGTCCAGCCCGCCGCTCCCGCAGGAATTTCTTTGACACTTTGGGGCGGTTCTGCCCCCGGCAGCTCCGCACCTAGCCCGCCGCTCCCGGTGCCGGAGCGAGAGCCGCCGCTCTTGCCGCCAAAGAGCGGGGAAAGCGGGAGGAGAGAAAGGAGCGGAGCGGGGGCAGAGCGAGTGCGCGCCGGCGGGCGGGGGGCAAAGGGAGAAAGAGGAAAAAAAGTGATCATCAAGGTGATTAAATTAAAGAGGGAGAAATTACGGAACGCTGATCATCCCGAGCCGGCGTTGAGTTCATTTTTTTCCCCGACTCGCTCACTCGCTCTCACTTTTTTTTTTTTCTCCCTCCCTGCTCTCGCTCAAATTAAAAATTAAATCCGTGAAGGGGAAATTAAATAAATTGCTCTCCGGGTTACTTACGTGAAAATTCCCGTTTGCTTAAGTGCTGGGGTTTGCCTTGCTTGCGGCGCGACATGGTGGGTTGGTGGCTTCGGTGGCTTGTGAGTCGCTCGGTTCACATCGGGAGAGACGGGTTAGAGAGGAAGGAGACTCCAGAGAAAATATCTTCATCAATGTCTTTTGACATCCAAAATAAATTAGAAATAATACAAAGATGGCGCAGGGAAGATGAATTGTGGGATAGCAGTCATGGCTTTTTTTTTTTTTTGTGCAAGGGGAAAAAAAAGAGAGAGAGAGGGAGAGAGAGGGAGAGAGAGAAGGAGAGAGAGAGAGAGATGAAAAAAATGGCAAAAGCCCCCCTGAGCTGCAAGTTCAAGTGCGGACGTGACGTCCCTGCGAACTTGAACGTCAGGAGCCTGGATGGACAGAGACATACAAAACATGGGCAGGGCAAGCCGGGGAGAGGGGAGGAGGGAAGGCGAAGGCAACACCAATGGACACTCATCAGGGGCTGGACATGAAAAAGAGAGCAGGACAAGCCAATGGACAGTGATCGCAGGGGGGANGAGGGGGCGGCGGCGGCCGGACCCGCAAGTGGCCGCGGAGGAGCGGGTGCAGGAGGGGAGCCGGGAGAGGGGCGAGGGGGAGAAATTAAACACGCACACGCGGAGAAAGAAGGGAGGAAAGAGAGAGGGAGAAAGCCAGCAGGCAGGCAGCGGCAGCACACGCGCGCACCCCCCCCCGCTGGAAAAGCAAATACATCAATAAAGCCAAAGAGCGGCAGAGAGGGCTGCGGGGCAGGCTGGCCGCGGGATGTGCCGAGGGGGTGGGAGAGCTGGGGGAAGCCAGGTAGGACCGGAGACCACCCAAAAAGCTGGGGGGGCCCATCAGGCTCCCGGCTTCCCCACTCGCCCCCCCTCGGAGCCGCCGAGTCCCCTCCTCCCGGGAGCTGCGGCCCGTCCCCGGGGGACGGCGGCGGCCCCGCGGGGAGCTGGGGGGCGGCGGGGGCTCGGCTCGGGCCGCGGCAAACTTCGACGGGGAGCGGCGGGCCTTGCCCCGCTGCCGAGCTCCTTGCCCCGGGGCGGGCCGGGGGAGAAGCGAGCGGAGTTTCGCCAGCGAGGAAGCGGCGGGAGCGGGAGGAGAAGGCGCAGGAGCTCGGGGGAAGGAAGGAGGGCGGCGGGACCTCGCAGCTTTCCCCGCGGGCTCATCTCGCCCGCCATCCCGGAGCCCCCCTCGCCCGGCAGCGCTCCGAGCCCTGCCCGCAGCGACAAGTCTCTTAACGAAAGCGAAACGCGGGGCTGCCGGCGGCGGGGCTGGCACCGGGGGAGGGCGGGGAGGGGGGAGAGCGGCGGCGGCGGGAGGCACCGAGAAGTGGCTGGAGTTGGGAGGATGCGGCAGCGGCGGCTGCAACTTCGCCGAAAACACAGGGAGAGACGCAGAGGCTGCCGGCGCGGGGAGGGATCAGGTTGCAGTAGAAATAAGCTCCGGAGGCGAACGGGCGCTTGGAGCAAAGTGCGGCTGCGAAAGGAGTGTGCGAGGGGGAGAAAGCGTGCCCAGGACGGAGGCGGAGAGACCGAGCACCGGGCGGCCCCGCGGGAGGAGAGGGGACGAGAAGCCACTGTAAGAACGGCTTGAACGCGGAGAGCAGAGCTGACACCGCCCGGGGAACCCAGCGGGGAGAGGGGCTCGGCGGGGACCTGTTGGCGAGGGGACGGGGGCAATCGCTCCGGCGTGGGACGGTTTCAGCTTCCCAGCCCATCCCCGGGCCGCTCCCCTCCTGCAGACACGGACACGGGCGAGCGTGTCACCCCGTGGCTGCTGGGGCGGGGGGGAGGTAAAGCAAATCCCCGTCCTGCGTGACTTTCCGGGGGGGACCCAGCCGCAGGTGACAACAGAACTGCTCACGGCTTCCAGGGCTGGCTGCCGTACCCAGGCGTACATACGTTGTATCAAGGTATATAAACAGGCGTGCGTGTATACCGGACATATATATATGGGATTTGATTTATGTATAATACCACGTGTAAAGCTTTTCAAGGTGGCTGCAATGTAAAAAGTAATGAGTTTATTACCCCTGAAAGGTTCTGCGGTTCACAGGTAACAGTCCTCTGAATTGCAATTCATTAGGCAGTTGTGCGCTCCCTGAAGCCACCCGGCATCAGAACACCTACCTGCGGTTATTCCCAATAAATAGCAGCCAACATTTCATTGATTTTCTTTAAAAAAATCATAGCAAATTAAGCACTTAGTTACAACTAAATCTGTTTTATTAGCGTACCGTGTTTGAGATTCCAGAGGTGACTTCCCAGACCGCATCTTAAAACCTACAGTCAAAAGCTAATTTTACAGATGCTTTCATGAATGGCAGCGAGGATCTTCCTACCATTAGCATGCCCTTAATTCCAGCGCCGTAAAATGCCTCGAATTAAATGGAAACTCGCTGTCTTAAAAAACAATATTTCATCCTGGCTGGGTAATTAGTAATATCAGCATTTGATCGCAATAGTGCTGTGCACCCCCCATCGTCATCGTGTTCTCCCCCCCCTCCAGCGCTTCGCATTGTCATGTGATTGGAGGGAGATAACAAACCTCAAGAAAGAAAAGGAGTCAGAAGACATTTTTAACACGGCATAACCGCAGATTAATAATGCAGGTGGGTTTGTATTTTATTGTATTTTTAGGGGAAGGGAACGAGGCTGTTTAACGAGCAGTCGTGGACAGAAAGTAACTATATTTACAATCCTTGATGTGGCTTTCGGTGGGTAATAAATTACGACAATATTAAAATTATTTTCTGCCAGCCCAGTTAACTGCGTTGGGGACCGTAAAGCCCTTACTGATTCCATTTATGCCTTGTAATTACAGTCCACGGGCTCTCTCTAAACCCTTTGGTGTATATTGTGTGTAAACTTTAGCTAATAGACCTTTTTTGAATGGAGGGACTTTTCTCAGTACTTCCTGCAGTATATATTCTGTCTCTGATCTCTGTATTTAATGGCCAAGTCCTGCTTTATGCTTTATAATGTGTTGACAAGTTTTCTAACAGACTTTCTGAAATAATGCACATATATTCACGTCGGTTAGAAACTCCACAGTATTTTTAGAGTCGAGTAGATCTATATCCTAATGCACTGAGAGGGAGTGTAAATCATAGAGGATTTCATAGCCCTTTCAGTAGTTTTCTGTATGAAGTATGAGCAGCGTGGCCTCCAGACGTAACCTTTTAGAAAAAAAGACAGTGCTTTTATTTTATGGTGTAAAGTGCTTTTAGCTTCAGGGCTCTGAACGTGAATGTGGTCAACAAACAGCTTTTGCGAGGGACTTTGCTACAGCCTCAGCCCCGGCTCCGGGGCGCTGCCTTCGCGATGGGGAGGATGGGGAGGGTTATGGGGACACCTCCAGCTGCAGGACCGGGATAACCCCCCCCGACCCCCCCCCAGAGACACGTTAACCCCAGAAACGCCACCCCGAGGCCCCCGCTCTGTGGCGGGGGGAGCTCCGCGCCCCGCCGGGACCCCCCCAGCCCCGCAAGCCTCCGGTGCTCGGCTCTGCCGGACTCCCCCGGGGAAGCTGCCGATGGCGGGGTCAGCCCCACAGGGACCGTCCCCGGCTTGTCCGGGGGGGATGAGCAATGAGCAGCCTCTGAGCTCACCCTGGTCCGGAGAGCCATGAGAGCAAAGACAATGTCCCCCCCCCTCGCCTTGTCCCATGCTCCCCCATGCCCTGCTCCTCCTGCATTGTCCCCTCTGCGCCCTGCTTCCAGTGCCACCGCCACCCACACACGGAGCATCTTTTGACTGGTCTGTGCCCATGGCACAGTGGAATCACTCTGCTCAGTTGTACTAATGAACCTAGTGAATGCGGCACAGAAAAAAACAGCTAGAAATGCTTAAATACTGACTGCTAACACCTAGAAATGCAGGTGAAAACAAACCCCAGCCAGCCCAGTGATCAGGCTCTGGGGATTCACGCAAACTTGTGCGTCACCTTCTGCTCCTCCACAACCTTCCTTTGCCCAAGGTGCCCAGCAATCCTGCTGCAGCAGTTCAAGCTGCTGTCACCCCCAGCCGTCTTATCAGCTGCAGAGCCCCAGCCCCAGAGCAAAGTCAGCTGAAGGAAACGTGGCCCCACATCTCTGCTGCGTGCAGGCAGACTCTGAAGTACGTGCTGAAACCAGGGCCGCAGTAGTTTTCAGGCTGCCTACAAGGGGAAGGCCACCTCGGAGGAGGGTGTGCGGTGTTAGCTGAGCAGCTGTCCCACCTCAACCTGTCCCTGAAGCAGCAGCTCGTGCCCTGGAGCAGATGAGGACACAGGTGGGCACCTGTCCCAGGGCAGGGGCAGAAACCTGCAGCAACAGGGCAGAGCGCCCAGGTGACAACATTTACGCTGTAAAGATGACATTTAAGTCTGCCAAAATGTACCTGTCCCTTTCCTCCTGCCGCAGCTTTCTGTCGGACAAATAGCATGATCCTCCCTCCGTTCAAGCATGTGAGGTGCTTAGAGGTTGCTGCAAGAAGGGACATAAAACTGCCTAAAACTGACAAGTGTGGCCTTGGCCCATCTCGCAGGCAGGCACAGGGTCCTCCCGCGCAGGATGGGGACCGGAGGCACAAAGGAGCGTGACACAGTTCCCACCGCGTGCTGCTGCCCCTGCCTATCTGCTAATTCAGTGACAGACTTGGCAGTGGGCGAGTTCAGCAACTTTGGTGGGCAAATGTTCCTGCTTCGAAGCTCCAACTGTCATTCACTCAGAGCAGGAATCTCACTTGCCAACTCAGTACAGAACATTAGGACCAAATACAAATTCCAAAATTCTGCCAGTTCTCTGGAGCCGGGCTGCATTTTAGAGCGGCAGATCGCACGGGGTTCTTTCTGACACCGGCTTGATAGTCTCGATCAGGCGGAGGCAACGTGGGTGGAACGCTTATCATACCAGGCTGACTCCCCGTGAATGAGCAGAGGACCTGCACGTTCTAGAAATAGTACGTGCATTAGCGTTCCCACATGAGAAACGTGGGCACGCTGTTTTTCCTTGTCTCTGTTTTTTTTTTTTCCTTCCACTTTTAATAAAGCCTCAAAATAAACCCTGATTCTGCAAGCGCTTACTAGCCAGCACAGCAGCGAGTCCGTGCAGGATCACAAACATCGGAGCACCCGGTGACAGAAAGGTTTAGTTATCGGATTGCCCTAGGCAGGACCCGGAATAAAACCCTGAACTTGGGGAGACTTTTTCCACGGGTTTCAGCAAGGTGCGGGATTTCAGCGTGATAGAGCACGATGGAGCCCTGAACCTTGCCTGGACTTTCTGGGCATGACTGTAAAAGGAATGGCACAAAGCGCTCGGGAAACAGACTTTCAAATGGCAAAACCCCTCCTTTGAAGCATACAAACAGTTTTCCTTGTGCATGGGCAGGCAGAGGAAAGCACTAGCAAATGCCCATTAAAATCTCCTTTTTAATCAAATGTTTGGTTTCGGCCAAACTGTTTTTAGTTTGTGCTGCTCTAGTACTTACTTAGCTATTTGTCATTTTGTATGTTTAATATTTATGTATCTTTCTATAAGTAAACATGTAACATGCCCCTAACAGTTTCTAGCCTCCGTTTCAAGCCAACGTGATTTAAACTATATGCATTTATAACTCCCCAGAACTTGACCTATAATGCAAATCCATACAGTCTTAATTATAGCAGCACCAGCAGCCACCGCACGAGTGAAATAGTTGAGCTTTCGTTACTGAAGAGGCACAGTAGTTAAGGTCTGTCAGTGCTCCCGTTACAATCCCCATCTTGAAGAGGTTATAACTTGGGCTGTGTAAATTTGATTGAGCTGAAACTTGGGACTCAGGCTGTCAGTCCATATAGGGAATTATCTTATGAATAATTGCCTAACCCATTGCTTGATTCAAAGACCTTTAAAAAACGATTTTTAATGGGTTTTAATGTTTTTTTCTTTTACTGACATCTAGGGTATGAATTTGGTACTTCTAGCTCTTCTGAAGCTCCATACTGAACAGTGTAAATATAAGTACCCAAGTTAAAGCTATGTGTACACATACACTGATAAGAGATGATGAGCAAGAAACAGCTGTTAAATCTATCTCAAAAGAGAGTCCTAAATGTGTAAGATGAAAAGAACATAAATGCCTCCAACAGGAGGGAGCTAAAGCTCATTAAATGTCTGGATTGTACATCAGCTGCATCACAATACGCTGCCATTCACACATCTCTGGAGCCCCTTTGTACCAAAACCATCATGCTGGGAAGGGAAGGTGCTCCCTGAACCCACAACCCAAAATACAGCTCTGGCACATTACGGTACAGCGTATAGGTCCACTCGGTTACCTATAGATGCAGCAAGGATAGCTAGGAACGGGAGGACATCTGGCAGAGCGTTGGTCATTTGGTTACCTTTGCTAACAGCTTCTTGGAATCTTTTCATCCTCTTGGGCTTTATCTTCCTCCAAAACTGTGTGGAAGTGAGTCCCACATGTGCGTTGGCATCTGAACAGTCACGTGAAAGGGATGAGCTGTTCAACTTTGAACACGGAGCGTAAGCTTAAGCATCGCTTTGTGTTACAAAGAATTTTACTGAGAATCCATAACACTTTTCGCTAGTTTTAAACTTCTGTTTATCAGAGATGGTTTTAATCACCTCAAATCACAGTAAGCCAGAGCATACAGGGTTGGTTAAGGTATGGGATTGGGATTTTCCTTGACCCTAACAAAAAATGACAAGCCCGGAGCTAGAAAGATGAGCCACGGGTCGTGAACAGATGGATCTCATGGAGCCAGACCCCACAAAGTTTCCATGCCCACCTCAGCGAAGGGTTGCAGAGCAGGGACACCTACTGCACACCTGAACCCGTGAGCAGCATCTCCAGCGGTTTCAGGAAAAGCTTTGACCAAGCCAGGCTGCAGCATCGGGCTCTCTCACCGCAGGGTTCTTGTGTGCACATCGTTCTGAAACAAAGTGCCATCAGAAGCCAAACTCCCCTCAGCAAGATGTTCCGCCCATCCAGATCCCCCATCCATCAGGGCGACTCTGTCTGCCCTCACAGAAACTGATGATGGTTTAAGCACGGAGAAGTTGGTCCTTTTGAGCCACTGCTGAGATCCAGAGTCACTGACCTGAGCAGATCACTATCCTCAAGCCTATGAGCAGTAGGAAGACAGGTCGTGTTTAACACAATGTTTAAAATAGCAGCACATCCAACAATGGCACAGTCACACTTCACCTCCAAAGTGCATCAGTGAAGGAGAGCTGGACAGACTTGGTCTGATCCTGACCAAGTAAAACATGTGGGGTGACTCCTGATGTTTTAGCAGAGCAGTTGTATATGAACAAGATGTTCTCAGGATCATAAGGAGAAGGTTTTTGCACTTCTGTACAAGATTAGATCCAAGGGGTTCAAACTCTCCCTGTGAGGAAATCTGGGAAGCCCCACTCTGGATGTGGCAGGCAGGAAGAGGAGGAATTGCAAAGGCTTCTGTCTTGAAGAATAAATCCAACTGTACCTCAAGTCACTTAAAAAAATAACAAAAATAATTCACTAATCTGAGAATCAGCAATCAGAAAGATGTTATTTCTATTGAGAAATTAGTTTTGCTACACAGGAAAGATTTAGTTGTTTTCTTGCATGCTGCTGAACACAGTCCCTTCTTCTTCCTCACACACTTGGTGTGAGGGACAATATAGAAGGACGGCGCAATAAAAAAAAGATTTTCCTCTTCAAGCTCTGATCAATATATCCCCTACCAGAGGAATCTACTTGGCCTTGGGTACTGCAAAATTCTTAAGCACATATTTATCTTTGGGCACATCAGCTGTACTTACATGTTTGAAGTAAGCGTGCACTCAAGCACCCTGTTAGATTGGCACCTTAACATCTTTGTAAATAACTTCTATTACGTTGCTTTTTAAAGCTTCAGCTTTCAGTCACTTAGAGTGCATTGAACTGAAATTTAACATACACAATCATCATTCTCTGTATTCATCTTATATTACTATTTCAGGTGACATTTAGGTTTAGCTTTTAGCTTTAGCAAAGCAGAAATGCACATGCTTTGCAGAACATGACATAGCTCGTGTGAGGATCCAGATGAAAAAGAATTAATTGTTGAGATAGCAGAGATCTGTTTCTGCATTTGAAAATAAGGACAGCTTTACTGTGGATTTTCTTCTTTGCCATATTGATTCCGTGCAAAATTGCAGCTTAATTGTCAAGAATGCTTACAACAATGTTTTAATGCAACTCTCTGTAGTCAGAATGTATTATTATATAGGCCAAAGCTGCACAGAAAGATGCAGTGCCAAGAGGTAGCGGGAGTGGTGGTGAATAACCTGTGATAAGAGCCCACTTCTTTGAGCAGTTTGGATAGTTTTGCCACCATTTGTTATTGTCAGCACATACAATTTTTACAGTACGGTATGAATTCTGTCTGCAGTGAAAAGAATGCCTTCTACCACCAGTATGAATAAGATTTCACTCAATTAAAATAACATGCAAGTGTATTGTATAGAATTACATAGAAAGCTGATGTGCATTAAGTATGAATGCTGGGGCTGGGAGGAGTTATTGTAGTAATGCTATTGTTCAGAGAGCAAATATTCCCCAGCATTTAGAAAAAAAAAAGAAAAAGCAAGGGAAATTCAATAGAGAAATCAGAAATACATACAATGTTTGATATTACCATACTGAAATTAATGTATTAACAATTTAGACTTTAATTTTTCCTGTTGTATTAAGTTACACAGCATCTGAGTGCCTAGAGAGAGAAAAACAGATGGAAATGTATAGAAAGAGATCCATAGACTATCCATGCTGACATACACCCCCCCTTAGACGTTACGATGATAGGCCCTATAGATAAACACAGAGTAAACACAAGCCGTACCATAGCACCAGGCTTAAGTGCCATTCCCCACCCACAGCAGCAAGAAGTTCTGTGTAGACGTGGCTGGAACGACGTGTTCCACCGCAATCCCCGCTCTGCACACCTCTGAGGGCTCCTCACCCGGGGGGGTTTGCTCCAGACCTCCTGGCACCCAGGCCGTGCTGCCCAGAACCGAAGGTATCTGAACATATAGGGATGTATGGGGATGCAGCCGCAGCAGCTCCCGCAAGGAAGGCCAAGAGCGTCTCGCAGCCGAGGTGTATCTTAGAAAGACACACTCTAAGCCAATAAAAATGAAACTATTCTCTTTTGAGACCTAATTAGCTTTTATATTCAAAGCTGTGCTGCATATTTGTACATTGCTTATGAGCGGGGCTAAAAAAAATATATGTACCATGACACTATACTTTTAAAGTGTCTATTGAAAGCTTTTCCCGTTCTCCAAGGATTGCCTCCTCCTTAGATGTATACATTCAGTGAATACGACCAGGCTAATTATTTTTCCCTGAAATGATCAGCGCTTGTCTCTAGTAGTTTGTACAGAAGCACAGACATCACATCTTCAGCCGTGGAACTTAAAGAAACCGCAACTACCTTCAAACCCTACGACAAAAAACTGTTTGATAGGTAAATTCCCTCCCACGGGCTTTACAAGACTCGAGCCCTGGTGCACATAGGCGCCTTTTTGCCATTTTTTTTTTTTTTTAGAGGGGGTTCTATATTTTCCTGTTACCTTTCCTGCCTGTAAAGCAATCACGGAGAGCGGCAGGAGGCACCATAAATATGCAAATCGCTGCCAGATAACTGGTTTCGCTGGTTCCGCCTTGGGAAGCGGCACCGCAGCCAGCAAAGCGTTCCTGAGCTTCCCACCAATTCTCCGACTCCTTCCTGCCTTTACCTCATTTTTGGGGGTGTTTGTGGGCTTTTCTGCTTCTTAATTTCTTGTGCGAGGGGTATGGGAGTTCTCCTCGTTCGCCCTGAGGAACACTGGGGGTTTATTACCACCTCTTTCTAATTACAAGGTCAAGGTTTTCGTGTCTCCATGAGCTCACCTGAGAGGTGCTCCTGGGGGGAAAGGACCGGCTCGTACCTTCATGGCATCACAGATCTGCTTGGGAATATCTGGGGATGTTCATGTATGGATGTGCAGTCTGAAATACACCCTAAGGCACTCTCTTTTCTAACTCAGCATTCGAGGGATTAAAACCACTGGTTTCCAAATAAAAATTAAGTATAATTCACAGGTAAACATTTACAAAAGTCCACGAGACCATAAGTGATCTTATGTGGATTCTGTGTTTGCTCTGCTGGTCAATTAAAAGCAGCATTACTTATTAAATCAATATTTTGCGTGGCATTTGTCAAAAGCATGGACTGAGCATTTGGGTATTTTTAAAAAAAACCCACCAAAGTAAACAATCCAGCTAATTTATGAGTGCAGTACCTTTAATGCAAATATTCCTATCAGTATAGTGGTGGCCCCATATAACACAATAAGATACAATTCAGACCTGAGACGGTCTATTGAATACATAATATGCATTTTTAAAATAGCCTGGAAACGTATTCATACGGTAAAATCTAATGGTTCAGGCGGAGCTTTTACTCTTGATCAAATAATAAAAATTGTTAGAGACCGCTCTGTCATCTCATTGCTCACCAGCCTCCGCGAGAACCGTTTTACGTTCCCACTTAAATAGGACAGGAGAGCAAGAAGGAAAACATAAACCACGGAAGAGTTACTACAGGCATTAACTTTTGAGCCAGAAAAGCCAGAGAGCTGGAAAGCGAGCAGGAGAATTGGGGAATTGCCTCTGTCACTCTGTACCCATCGAGGTTTCCTACAGCCAAAGCCTCTGGACGTCAGGACACGGCTGTACCCACCGAGCCTCAGAGGGTGTCCGGGGTGAGGTGTCGTGGTTCTGCCTCCAAAATACCTTTTTTGTGTGTGTGTGTGGATTTAAGTCTGCCAAGGAAGGGGACTAGTGTGGACAGACAGACGGAGTGGGTGGCGATGGCCTTGTCCACGAAGGAGGAATCTGAAGCGCAGACTAGTAATGGTGATTACTATTAAAGCACAGAGCTCTTCATTACTGAAAACTTCAAATAACTCTCCTGAACTATATTTGAGACTTTTTTTTTTTTCATGTTAACTCCAGGTTCGATTGCTAGAAAAGGTTGACTGCTAGAAAAGGAAACCCAGTGCAGTGCACAGCAGTGGGGAATCACAGCCCTTCTCTACCAGAACCCCTGCCATATACGTACTGTCACTCACCTTCCAGACACTCCGTACAACCATTCAATCTATTGAATCAAGAGACTGTTTGATCTTATCTGCATCTGTGAGCTGACTGTCAACCTGCTTAGGCTGCATATTAAATCATCTATAGTAGCTGTATCAAGCTGGGATGATCTGTTAATTCTAAATTTATTAACCCTTAGAGTGCAGTCATCATGTTTAATCTAGTGTAGCCGGCGTTTCTTTTACAAGACTAAATCCTCCTCTAAGGTATGGCTGTGCTGGGGGTTAAAGGATCAGGAAGATGGGAACTGGGAAGAGCTGACTTTGCTCTCGGAAAGCCAGCTGACAGCATCGCTGCTCCAAACACGTATGTGAGTGTTTGCACCACGCTCCTGTGTCCCGACCACGGGGTGTGTGCACACGTGGACGCGCCTCATCGCATTTCCCGCAGAAAGAGTTTTGCCCGAGATGAGAGCGAATAAGAGAGGCCTCGAACAAGACCTCATCTCCGTGCCTCTCCCAGGGCTTAAAATCGAGAATCCAAGCGACAGCGCCCCACAGAAGCACCCGGCGAGGGCGGCCAAGCCTCCTCCAAGTCGGCTCCCGCTCCTTGCTCTGTCGCTGCCGTCTAAATCAATTAACAAACGTCCTCAGAGTGCTGAGGACCGCGGCCGCTGCAGGATGCGCAAGAAGTCAAGAGCTGCTATCTGCATACGTACGACTTTACCCCCACACAGACACATATACAAATAATTTTATACAGATACGTACACGTGCATCAATACGTTAATCTGTTTGTTACACTCACACGCATCTCTCCCTGCCCCTCTCTCCTGTTATCTGTTATCTTTGCACGTTGCTGATGGTATCAACATATTCACAGCTTTTATTTCAGTCGCAAACTGCTAGGCATGCTTCTTTTTTTGGTAATCACGTGCCCGGTATCTCTCTAATGTAGCCTAATAACAATTTTAGCATTCAGATGAAGCGATTTCATTCTGTGACTGCCTTTTCTATTAGATTTGATTCTGAGAAGCCCCAGTGGGTGCCTCCGAGGCAGAGATCTATCTGTGAGGCTGCAACCGATTCAATAGCAGCCTGAGCTAACCTTGACCTTTCCCTAGACCCTGCTCCATCTGGTGCCAGCCTGGTCCCCCCCTTCTCCTCCTCCTTGCTTCACAGCCAGCATTGATCAAGGCGAATCGAGCGTCTCTCTCCCTCCAAGGGCTGGGCAGTCGCAGAAAGGACAGCATATTTCAATATATGGAAATGATCGAGCCTCTTATGCAATCATAAATCTACATAGAGCCTCGTGATTTGGTATTTCATTCACCTCCAAAGCTTCTCCCCCTCCCTCCCCGCCTCAAGCAGGGATTTATAAACTATAAGACAACGGCTTTCCCCAACACCTGGAAATTATAAAGCTTGCTGTTTACTGGGAATGGACGCCTGGTGATTTCATCTGATTTATTTTGCATTTTGTTTATTTATTTGCAACTCTGTTGTTTTCCCCACATGCTTCGGAGATTTTATACATATATATATATTTTTTTTTATTTTTTTTTTTTAAATGGTGGGTCCCCCATCCCATTCCCCCCCTCCATTGCAGTGATGGCAGCAGCCCCAGGAGGGGCTGTTCTGGTTTATCCAGGGCAGGCTCAGTTCTGGCCAGCCAGGACCCCCCGGGACCCCCGGCAGCGGCTCCGGCCACCGCTCGCCCCTCTCCACACCAGGGGGGTTGTTGGGCCGCTCGGCCCCTTTCAAGAGCTGGAAACGAGCAGAAGCTCCCGCGATAAAGCAGCGCTTGCCACTTTGTCAGCTGCCGAGTTCTGCTCGGGTTTCTTCTCCCCTTCCCCGCGGTGGCTCTAAGGGGCAGCACCCCGGGGCCCCCCTCCCCAAAACCAAGCACAACCCACTCCCCCCAGCAGAACTGATGGTGCCAAACTATTCCCAATTGCTCCTCCTAAGGGGAGAATTAAATTTTTAATAACGATCAGCATGGCTTTTCGCATTAAGATATAACTCTCTCCTTTAATATCCCTGCATGCTCCTCCCCGGCCAGGACCATTTACTTACATTTACAGGCGATAATTTTATTTTTCTTCCTAGGAATTCTGACATAACCGCTTTTTTTTTTGTCGCATACCAGCCTTGAGATTATATAACAGATTATGTAAAGCTATAATTACAAGATAATATATGCAGACTCAATTATTATATAGAGTTTCCTGCATATCTATAGCCAGGCACATAGCACGTATGTTAAGTCAGTTCTGCAATATTTGCATAGCCAACACTTCTGTCTGTAGACACGGCATAGAAAAAAAATAGGTATTTGACAGCACATATGTATAAGAAATATATTATTTAACAGAAAAAGGTATCTGGAAATAGATTTCTCTCCGTTTTGAGGAATTTGTTTTGCTTTATCTCCACGGGTAGTAAAAAATAATAGGAAAAAACTGTGAATTACATTGGAAAAAAAAAAAGATCTATTCAATTTGTCAGTTTAATATTACACTTCCTTTCTGCAATGCTACAAAGATTTAGAACATTTCCCAAACTTTCAGCTCTAATCTGTGTCGCAGGTTTGGTTGGAGGACCTGCCGCTACATGCCAGCTAAAAATGAGTGTCAATTAATAATGAAACCCACTCTTCCTTATTTCTGCACTCAAATAATTTAACAGGTTTTGATAAAACCACGAATGCAACAGTGAGAATTTTCCAATGCGTGCAGTACTAACAGTTTTCATTCTAAAGCACCAAAACTTCCCAAAATACAACTGCTGAATATTTCTTTGCTTTTCCCAGTGTCCATCTACACATACCATTATAAACTTAAAATATAAGGAATATTCACCTCCTTATAAAGTACAGTTCGTTCCACCAGGAGTATAACTGGTGGAAACAATCTCAGATCTAGGCAGTTAAAGTACACTGTATTATTTGTGGCCTCAAAAATTAGAAATAATTCGAAACAAGAAGTAGGAGAGTTTTGAGCTCATGTTTTCCACCATGTGAGAAGTCACCGGAAAACATTTGCCCTTATAACACAACAAGATTCATAAACTCTCGGCTTTCCGAGCTACCTGAGCAATCACATAACCCCTGCAGAAGCACCTGAGAGTGGTTTGTTGTTGAAAAGCATATTGTACTTATTAGTAAAAATGTGAGATGGCTTAAAAAACAATTTGAGCTATGAATTGCCATCTGCTCAATGGGGAGAAACAGAAAGTAACTGAATATATTTTCTCACCTTTTTTTATAGTAACATAAACATCACTCCAGAACACTATAAACTTCTAGCTGTACAAATGGCATCTGTTTGCACAGTTCCTCACGCCTCAGGTCAGGACTTTGTCCACACTCTTAAACGCTGTTTCTTTCCATTGTCTGCAAATATCCCAAAGTATTTTTCTTTTTTTCCCTGATTAAACAAGATTTCCTTTTTCATTTCAGGAATTAAAAGTTTGATCCTGCTTCCCACACCATACTCTGGGAACCGTCCCTGATAAAGAGCTAAGCCCGAGATCTGTGCGTGCCTCAAGATGTCAAAATAGGGGTGAAGCAGCATATACAACTTGTTCTGGTTCTCTGCGTGGGAGGGGAAGAGGGAAGGTTTATGCAGCACTTTGCATCACTAGTGTCCATCACAAGAGAAGGGGTTTTTTCCCTACTCAGCTGGAGTTCTTTCTTTGCTGCCCTTCAGCTTTATACACCTGGGAACCCAGACTTCTTTATTTTTTGTAACCTGTTTATTCCATTTCTTGCCTAACTGCCCCAAACACTCTGCTCATGCCAGCGACGGATCAGAGAGGAGAACGTTTCTGGAGCACAGGGAGTCATTCCAACCAAGGGCCCAGGTTCAGACACGTGGAAAACGTGAAACACAAGATCGCGCCTCGGAGGGGGTTCGCAAGGAGCACATGGACGGGAGGAGTTGAGAATTATTGCAGTTCTGTCCCACAATACGAGCGCACGTTAGACAGCAATTCTGCAACACAGAAATTGTCTTCGTCTGCCTAATGCCTGATGCTTTCTCCTCCCTAAAAGACTGGCTTTTCAAAAGCACGGCTTAAAAATAATAACACAAGGAGCAGCTTTTCTGCTCCCGGGGAACTTGGCAGGAGTATAAATATGATTTAAAGGAAGAAGGGAATCGGAAACTCTGAGGGAAAGGGAAATACAATGCCATAAAAGTAGCTTGCACCCCTCACATTTTAATTTCCACAAACACCCCTAGGAGGGCTGGGCACAACAAACTGCCTGAGATTTACATACAAAGCTCATTGCAACGGCTGTGTCACAGCACACGCCCAGGTGTTCTACCCCTCTCATACAGATCGCCACATAGTATTAAGATTCAAATCACCTGTCCTCCATCGCTAATAAAAATGAAATATATCAGGGGAAGTTCAAATACAGCGGCTCGACAGAGCATGTCATGTCTCACACATTGAAAAAAAAATGCTAGGAGTGCACGATCAAAGACGTAGCTGTCCGGTTTTGGGGCGCTTTTCTGTTTCAAAGGGCAAAATAGGTGCTTTGAGATGAGATAATCCTGAACCCTTCCACCTAACTCCGATAGTCCTCTCCCAGTGCTGCACGAGGCCAATCCTTACAGCAGAACTCCCTGCTACGCTGAGAAAAATCGTGAAACTCACTGATTTTTTTTTTTTTTTCCTTTTTTGAGTGTGCAAAACACAAGCAAACTGCTGTACTTCAAGCAGGCCTTCTCCAGTTAAGATGTTACCACAGCAGAACACCACCTTACGATGGATGTTGCCCATAGTGTCATATTAAGGGCTTGTCAGTGTTTCCAATTCTAAACTTAAGCCATTCTAGCCTAAGGCTTAGACCCTACCTAAGGCTTTCTGGAAAACAGTCCATCAGCCAGGTAGATGAGTGCATCTCCTGAGAGCTGACACAGCTGATGGCTTTTAGCACAGGGACTGTCATTAAGGAACTGCGCACAATAAATATTCTGTTCTGCAGTATTGACACAAGGATGGACACGACCAGCTCCTCACCTGCCCTCAATTTCTGTTAGAAACTGCACCCCTCCCCTAATTAAAGGGATAGAACTGATTCAAAAAGGTGTATTACAGCTGTAGGTGCCGGAGTCAAACATCTGTACAGCCTGTTTGGTGTGGATTCATGCAGTAGAGAGCAACTGCTCCAAAAATTGCCTCCACTTCCAGGAAAGCAGATGCTTTAAGAAGCAGCCAAGAGCCTGATTCGCAAGTAGTCTCTGGGAAAAGCCCCGTGAAGGTGCGTCAGACGCGTCTCCAAATCCACCACCTCAGCAGGTGGCCCTGATGGTGGTTCCTTTGGAGAGGCACAGAGCTTGGGGTGCCCTCTTCCTCCTCCTGAGAGCAGGCTGGGGGCAGAGGGAGACAGAGGAGGCGAATTTAACGTGCTGCTTGTGCCCTACCTGTTCTGCAGATAGCGCGAGGACTTTGCTCCTCCGGACTGTCCATCTGGCACCATTCCTGAGCAATAAAAGCTCACCCGCAAAGTGTTTTAAAGCAAACAGTTGGTGTAATGAATACCTTAATACCCTCATAGCTAGACAACAGAACCACAAATAGTCATTACTCTAAACATACCCACTTGGTGAAAAGAACCCAAGGTCACCTACCAGCCCGCAGAGGCTGCGTGTTCATCTTGCAGGGGGGTGACTTCTGCTGTCACCCCCCCAGCGATTCCCAGTGACTGATCCAAGCACACCAGTCCGCTTTCCCAAAGGTGTTCCAGCAACCCTTGGACCCAGGGAGAAGGTGAGCTGGCCACCAGTGGGGTCTCTTCAAAAGTAACTGGAAGGGTGTCCATGGGGGCGTGGGGTCAGGCATCAAACATTCTTAAAAAAATAAAAATAAAATAAAGGGTTCTACACTGTATCGCTTCCCTAAATCTTTTTGTGATCTCTGCACAGATTCTCTCCCTGCCTTCATCTAATTTAGAAAAGCAGGGCTGCTGAAACAGCCTCAAGAGCCAAATACTATCTCTGATTCATCAGCGCACATCAGGCACGAGAGTGGTAGCTGATTTCGTAAGATACCTGGAAAAAAAAAAAGTCTTTATCGTTTAAGATCAGAATTTGTTTACCAAGGTGTTATTTAAACTGAGGAACAGAGGCAGAAATCTGGAAATCTGACTAAAAATTACTTCGTTATCATCTGTTCTTGCAGTTTTCTCTGTTACAGTAGGCAGGCTCAAGACAACGTGGGACAAGATACTCTGTGGAAAGCTGCATCCTAAGCTCGAAATCCCTTGGTTTGGATTTTGTTGGCCCAAAACCAGGTTTCTCCCCCTTTCTTTCTTTTGAAACTGTTTACTGTATGAATGTAAAATAGTTACTGAAACCAGGTGTATATAAGTGTTATGTGTAAAGAAGGCTTGCAGTACCCTCAAAGAGAAAGAGCACGCTGTGGAGCCTTTTCTGTTTGCTTTGTTTTTTAGCATAGTACATTCAATTATTTCATGCCATTATATAGAATTTTACCTTTATACCCCCCACCTAAAATGAAAGCAATATCAATTCATCACCTCCTTTTAGTCCAAATCGTACAGGTAAAAGTTAGGACTGTTACTCTTCTTAAAATGAAATGTGTCTTCCACTAAACTTACAGGTTTATGTGCCTGTGAAAGCAAGTGCCATTTGCTGTGTGTGGCTATTTCAGTGAGTTAAATGTTTATTGAAAGCTCAAAGCATTCACTAGCCTCATTTTCTTCAGTTGTTTCATTCAGATTAATAAATCCGTTTCCTACTTAAAATGAAAAGAGAACTCAGAAATGTTTAGCGTGAAGTGAAAAAAAGCAGCAAGAAAATGACTAACAGATATCAGCCCGTTGCATATTTATTTTGTCCTGTCAATTATTTTTAAAGAATTCCCTGCTTACAGGGGAAGATTTTTGAAAGACCCGAACTATCAAATTAAGATGTCCACAAACACTGGTTTCTTCATTTTTCCTCATTTTGAAGAAAGCAAATACAGTAAGGGGTTTGTCATTATTTGGGGGGTTTTTTGCAATGTGGATGGTTTGTTGTTTTGTTTTTCTTTACTTAACTTTTACCAGTGCTGAAAACAAAATCACATCATAGAATAAACCTGCATAAAGAATTTATGACACTACAGTGATGCATTTATGAAGCTGAATACTCATCACCATTTGCAACGCCAGAAAAAAAAAAAAATAAAAAAATCACAAATATCAAATAGCAAATGTAAAGTTCCATAGGTGTCAGCTACTCCAGCGGCAGCGGTGGCTCCAAGCAAACGCTTCAGAGGCCTAGACCTGGAGGTAATTTCAATGTGTTTGTACCCAGCCATGAGCAACACAATCACCTATTGAAAGTGCCTGGCTTGGAGTGCAGACAGATGGAGAGCACAGGGGTTAGTACAGCCAGGCCTCAGACTGACCTTTGCAGAGAGAATTAAATCAGTCTGACCTTGTTGTGAAGCCTAAATTATATCCATAGACCCCCAAATAATGCATCTTTAATACATCACTGCCCTCTTTTTATCAGCCTCCTTACCTCGAGGGTATCTTGTTTGCTAACTAGTGATGTGAAATTGCGGCTATTTATGCTTACATTTGTGACCTTGGTGGACATCTTGTCACATTTTTCATGAACACTTGAAACAGAGAGAAATATTTATAGAGAGAGAATATACAAAACTAAGGTCTTGTTTCACTTAGGCGTAAAATAAACGTGAATAGGAAAAGAAACCTGCTTTGAGCAGAGGGCACGGTGGTCATTGTGTAAGTCTGACACAATAGTCATTGTATGATTCTGGGCTTCAGCATCATCCATAACCTCTCAGCTGGACATCCTGGAAAACAGAACGGTGCCACCTAACAGGATTTCTAACACCTTAGAAACACCTTTTCTTCTCAGGTATTTTTAATATTTCAGGATTTTATTTTTTAAATTCAAAACAGTACTAGGAACAGAGTAACCCCGGTGACACCTGTCGGTTTTGGTAATACAGACCTCTGCACAGAAACAATACCCAGTCTGCAGGCTGGGATCTCAACTGGAAACCAGCTCCGTTCAGACTGGGAAGCGTTTCACGGGCACTTGTGTTGACTGTAACAGCAGAGGAGCCCAGTGGAAATTCAGGGGAACTGCATCCCTTCCCATCACCAAAAAGGCTGCGTTCTGTGGTTTTCTGCTGCACCTGAACTCAAACAAAAGGTGCCCAGAAAAAGAGGTTTTAGTCCAAGATGTTGCTGTCCAAGTACCTTTATTCTAAGGTGCACCGAGTTAATTTTTTACTCCTGTTAATCAAAATAAAACTTTGATTTAAACTACAAAAAGAAAGGGCTTGTTCCTGTGCGGTTAATTTGGGATTTGGGGTCTGCCGCTGCCCGTTTTGGTAATCTCAGGCAAGTCACTGAGGCCCATGGCAAGGAATCCTCTGGGAATCTCCGTATGGAAAAGCCGCAATTCCACCATCCCCAGGGGTGGCACCACACCGGTTCTGGGAACACTTTTCCCAGCAGTGGTGAGCTGTTTGGGTGGCTCACCCAGCTTCTGGGATCACCCCTGCCCACACCAGCGATGCTTCTGCCACAGGTTTGGCACAAGTATCTTGCTGACCTCCTTCAGCTCTCCAAGCCAACAACAAAAAAAATATTTGCTACCTTTTGCCGAGATGGTTTTCTGCTGGTTTGGCAAAATGTATCAAGCAAGGGAAGGGAGAGGTGAGTATCAGGAGCAGCACACAAGAGCACACAGCTGCAGGGCGGAGAAGAGAACAAACCAGGGCAGTACTGATTTAAATCAGTTACAGAACCACACCATTAGATCAAACTGCTGATGAAGGTTAAGTTTGGTCTAACACTTGGCGCTGAAGCAGCTGAAATGCTGGAACATGATGTTTTCTCCCAGCTTTGCTCCGCAAGAGGAGCGGACAGATCAGTAATTCCTTCAACTGAGAAAAGCCCAAACCAGCAGAACTCTGCTATTTGTGTCACTGAAGAGCTGCCCTCCCGGGTGGGCTACAACAACACTCCTCAGATATTATACTGTCAAGAGTAGCATATAGACCCTAAAATAGTGCTTTACCTCTTCCCTGTCAGATTAAAACAGCTGATTTTAAAAACAGGTACAACATGGTGAGCTCCATCCCAAACTGCCCACTATGAACTCCTCGAGAAGCTCATTCCTTACCCCAGAAATGAGCTTTGGGATCAAGTCAGCCACCCAGCGTCCTGCAGATCACTCACTGCCAATACAGGCAATAAGCATCCCTAATAGTCGCGCCCATGCGGAGGGAAACCTGACCTCTCAAATAACAACTGCTGGTCAAAAGCACCAGCCCTGGACATGGGAGAAATCGTAACTGCGTGTGATGGAAGCTCTGTTATTATTTTGATGGGGCTTCTTTAGCTTACAAGCCTACAGGTTCTCCTGAGAACCATATAGGGATAAGCTACTTGAACAGCAGAGATCGGTGCAGCCCATAGAGCTGCGCAGTTTGCATTTTCTGCCTGCAAACGGGCTAAAAATCCCCAGAAACAGAAGTTTCCCCTATCCAAAAGCACACCACAAAGCACAAGCACCAAGCTCAACTATTTCCTGCAGATTCTTCCTCATGTTTCAGGAGCCTTCCAGATAAATACAGATTCTTGTATTTCAAGGGACAAGGGTCTGTCAAGTCCCCTGAAGCCAGGGTTGCTGCTGCTGCCATGGGGGGAGTGCTTGGAGTGGCTGCTGCAGCCGGGGTTGGAAAAGCAGCAGCCTTCCCCCACCTTCCAACCTCTGACAGCTCCAGGGCCACCAGGCTGGGTCCCAAGATCTCACGGTTGAGGCAGCAAAACTCAGTCTTGCCAGCCCTGCTGAGAAGTCTTGCTCCAGCTCTGACCCCGCCACTCTTAGTTCTTCCTCTTCTTATGTGTGGTTCCCCTATGGTTCTCTACAAGGTGTGTGGAGTGAGGAACAGAGCCCCCAGGAGTGAGTACGTACCTGTCTGTGTTTGCCCAGCCATGGAAGAAACAAACACAGGATGGAAAGAATAAGGGGGGAGAAACAGGCCAGGGAAAAAGTGCCTGTGTCTTCAAAATAATTTAAACCTCCAGAGCAGCAAGCTCCAAAAAAATCAAGTCTGATCTAAACAGTCATATAGGAAATAATAAGTACAAACTACCATGTACTTCCTTTGTCTACACAAAGAAAAAAAACCAATGATAATCACACTATTTGATTCCATGATCTGATTCCTGCGTTACCTTATTTCCCGGAGACTACAGCTCTGCATACCACAACATGCCTGTCAAGATGTGGATTTACAGGTTACGCTGTAGTAGAACCTGCTGGTTTTCAGCTCCAATTGACACTTGCTTGTCAGTACATGCCTGACAGAGTTGCAGTCCAGATTAGGAAACATTTGGTTATGCCCCAAAATCCCCAACATATTTTTCCAGCTCTGTTCCCAGTGCCGAGCCCCATGCCACTCCAGCTCTCCGGTAGCCAGCTCTCACACTGCTTCCCGGTAGAAAATTGATTAGAAGCAGCATGAAATGTCATCAAGCTGACCCTCGGGAGGCTGGGCCCAAAAATAACAGACAGGAAAAGTGGCCTTTTGATTAAACTTTCAATTGCCAAAAACTGTACATTTCCCCTCACCAAGCACATGCAATAAGATAAGTCTACACAAGCTGCAGACGCAACAGCGAATTTAGCGTAGACCTATTCTTAACAACATCGGCGTTGCTGAAGTCAGCAGGACTTTTGCCTTCAGCTTCAGCCCTGGCAGGAAAGGGGTCCTTTGTTCCACGTTTTATTTTGCATCTCTTTCTTGCTGGTGTCGCTCAGCTGACACCAGAGAGAGGATGCGAAAGTAGCACAGAGCAGGCCCAGGCTGGCTGTTGGTGACATAAGAGCTGGTGGCAGGGGGGTGGCAGCTTCTTGGGAAAGCGATGCAGATTTTCAAGCATTCTACAAAGCCCGTGCCAAAGGGTTTTCTAGGTGGTGCTGGTTTGTATCTTTCCAAGGAGCTGCAATAGTCAAAAAATGACCAGAAGGCTCTTCTGGTAGGGTCCTGAGAGATCCAGGTCCCACTCCAAGGAGACAAATGAGCCACAAAGGGTTTTTAGTGGGAAGAAAAATTACAAAGAAACACACACATACGCTCACCTATACTGATATGAACCTCTGATAGTGCAAATCTGATTTACATATTCATGTATTTATACATCTGACTGTTCTCATTTCAAAGAGCCTCATTACCTAAATTGCTACAGAATAGCCAGATGCAAAGGAATGAGGGAAGGATGGAATAGCAGACTTTGGAACCTGAATTTCCAGGCCTCGGTAGCTTTGCCACAGTCTCGTTTGCATAGTTTTTTTACTCTATCCTAGAAGTAATAGCTTACATCGAGCCACTAGTACATGGAACATCTATGCTAGAGACAGATAAAGCCACTCAGCTAGGGCTTGAAACACAAATGTTTATGTCTTCAAGACCAACATTTAAGGCTTATCCCTCATCCATGTACAACCAGTGATATCTAGTGACAGGCTACAAGCAGTTACCATTTTGAGAACAGCACACATCAAAATTTGCCACTGCTTTCCTGGATGGTTCAGGCTGTCCAAGACCAGAACTTGCCTCTGTAGGGTTGTGCCTGGGACACAGCAGGATCCTGGGGTTACTTTTTTGCATGTCAACAGAGCCAAAAAGCAGCCTAAAATGTTTTTTGAGGCCTATAGATGAATGACAAGAGCCAGGCATTACAACAGATACCTGTCATTCCAAAAACAGGGCTTGAAATGAGCCAGCAAGAGCTAACATCATGTATGGCGATACGTATTCATTCTACATCCTCTCAC
The DNA here is from genome assembly GCA_013399365.1 of Pampusana beccarii. NCBI lineage: Eukaryota > Metazoa > Chordata > Aves > Columbiformes > Columbidae > Pampusana > Pampusana beccarii. The sequence goes on from VWYH01010262.1 coordinate 268,931, forward strand.
TGACACTTCTCTCTCTTTTTAGAGGATACAGGGATCTTTTTGTCATAACCCCAGCTGCAGTTCCTCAAAATGTGAGGAGGGCAGCTACATTGCTACACTGTAGCTTCTTTTCTGCACTTTTTCCTTTCCGTCTTCAACAACTGAGTTTGCAATATGTATAACACATTGTGGGGAAAAAAAAACCACCACAATAGTTTCCAAAAGACTTCTCTAGTAATTCTCAAGGATTATCAAGTGCATTATTGAGAAGATATTTGGGAAGTGATAGAAAGAAGAAAAGTCACTTTTTGTTGTAGGACACATCTGTCTTGAGCAGGGAGTCAGGATTCAGTGCAGTACAGTGTATCTGGAGCAATTTAAGGTAATATTTTGGTCAGCAGGTGGAAACCCCAAGTACACAGTGGTTTAAGACTAGATTTGTGAGGCAGAAACTGGAATCGCCTTCTAGGGCTGTTGTTTAACATTCTACGGATGTGAGATACGGAATGAAAGAATAAGAATTATCTTAAAATCCTTGTTAAATCATGCCCTGCTTTCTCAAGGCAACCTCGAGCTTTAGTAGTTCAGACAGATTCTCTAGCTGACAATTAATATTAATGGGTAGATTTCACAATGTGGCATTATCACACGGTGAGATGGGTGGGCATACCATCAGGGTTTTGGCAGGTATTAGATGTAATCAAAGGGATTACTTGGCTCAGGGAGAAATAGAAAACCTTAGGTTTGTTTAGGCTTTTTCTTCTTTTGTTTGGATGCAGCTCTAGGTGTACTTAACTGTTTTCCCCTTGTCCTTTGTTTCTTGTGATGAGCGTTTCTGAGTTTACATGGGAAATGAGAGCCAGATACCCAACGCATTGTATTAGTGGAGTCCGGACCGATTTGCCTGAGAGCCTCTCTCTTTCTCATGCATTGTTTTGGGATCGATTCTCAGCTCGTATAAGGCTTTGCGGCAGCATCTTAGAAGGTTAAGCTGTGAATTTTAACAGTGAAGTAATTAAAGGCAAAATATATTTAGATAATCAACCAATCGGGCCTTTTTCGAGACACAAGCTGAAGAAATCAGGTGTGTGAACAGATACACACGCTAAGAAATAGACTTTGTCCTCTTCTTCCCAGAAAGCAAATATTAAGTACCAACTTTCCACGAGTGGGGGAGGATATTTCTCTCTTCCTTTTCCTCATCCCAACCCAGCCACAACGAGCCCCCAAGCACCAGCAACACTGAAAGGAGGAGGTTAAGTTCTCAACTTGGGGAAAGCTATTGATTTGGCAGCTTTTCTCCTCCCCTGTCTGTGCCCCAGCTGATTGTAACTAAGTAATCCTCATCAATCTGTGGTAATGCAGGACCATGTTTATTGCTGTAGTAGTTAAGTTGTTGTTAATTTTACACTAAACGGTTGTTATGATGATGAATGAGTAGCTCGGGCTGCCACCCAGGGGACTTCAGCCCTTATAACCAACAAAAGGGAGATGGCAAAGGGAAAAAGCAGGGAAGAGCCAGAGCACCCACTCAACTTCTTAAAAAAAAAAAAAAAGGAAGAAAAAAAGAAAAAGAAAGAAGTTGATCTTCTGGTTTGTATTTGAATTTGGATGCTGTGGGGTAAAAGGTGCTGCCTAAGTCTAATTGTGATTCTTTTACATACCGAGCTGGGATCAAAGAGGGGAATGAAAGCACAAGCGATTTCCCGCCCCGGCCCAGTCCGGCCTGGCAAAGCCGCCGCCGGGATCCTGCCCAAGAGCATCGCGCCCATTTACTCTTAAAAAAAAAAAAAAATAATTTCCGTCCCTTTCGGGGTTTCTCCTGCGGCGTGCAGGTTCCACAGCGTTGCCCGGCGAGCTGCAGGGCTGCCCATGAGTCACCGCAGCCCCCCCAGCCCCGCTGTCCCCCGTGTCCCCTTTTGTCCCGGCGCGGCCACGGGCTCCGCGGGCGGGTGGCGCCCCCGTGCGGCCGGAGCGCGGCACTGCCGGCCCCGCCAGGAGAAGGGAACGGCGGGTTCGGGGGGCCCCGCGGTTTCGGGGGGTCAGGGGCACCCCCAGGTGTGTCTGCCTGCTAGGAGAGGCTAAAGCGGCGCCTCAGCACACTGCAGCCGTACAGCAGGTGTGCTGTGGCCGCATAAGCCCTTGGGACATGGTCACCCCAGCACCTGTTCTCAGGACTCCAGGGCTAAACAAAGTTGGGGTGCTGACCTACAACCGCATCAAGTGAATCATCAGCATGAGTACTAGACACTTAACTATTGCTTTTACCACTAAGGAATTTTGCTCTCCAGCAGGTGATGCTGATCTGAGAGCAGCACACAGAGGGACAACCTAAAGTTCTCCAAAGCTGAACAATCCTGCTACAAAGTTCTTCCACCAACAACTTTTTTTGCTCTTGTAGGAGTATAACAGAACTGGGAGGCTGTATCGACACTGCTTGGTTACGTGATGTTTCTTCCCCCTCCAGTGCACCCCGTCCTCTCCCAGAGGAACTTGTGCAAAATCAGGGTGTATATCTTGTGGTGCAATCCTGGTCTCAGGGAGCCTTGGGACATTTCCCACCCTGAGTTCAGGTTCAAACACCTCCCCAAAGCAAACGCTGGTAGATCAAACAGGTCCCTCACGCCTGCAGCCGTAACCTTGCTGTGGTTCAAAGCTCAGGGAAGCAGCACACAGAGCCAACCCTCCATCCCCAGCACAGCACGCTTGGACACATCTCACTGAGCATCTGCCTACAAGGAAGATGTCCTTGGAAACACGCACCCAGAGGGACTGCATGTCCATGCACCACACTTCCTAAGCGATCCAATTCTTATTCTGAAAGTTCCCACATTTCAGCATGCAAGAGACATCACATGTGTTGTGCAAGACTGTTAAAGTTATCGGTGTACCCTTCCATGCCAGGTTGTGGGATTACTAGACTGAGAAATAGAAATAATGGGGATTGTGGCAGGTTAAGTTGGATTTCCTTGCATCTCTTAAGTCTGATTATGGGCATGGAGGTACAATTTTCCCAGCCATTATCAGTCACCCGGGTCGGGTGGCATTGCATTGCCCTTCTGTGTCAGCTTCCAGATTGAGTGAGAAGAATGAAATGTGGCAATTTAAGCTGAGGGGCCCCAAGAGAAGAAATAATGAGAGAATCCAGGAGCTACAGAGGTCCCCCTATGAGGGCTGAAGGACCAGCTCCCAGTTAGAGAAGCGAGAGGCCAAAGTCAGAACTTGAACGTAAGTTAATCAAGCTTTTCTTCCCCCATTCTCCTTTATTTCTTCCCTGCCTGCCTCCCCCAGTTGTTCACTAAAGGCTTACAGGAGGAGAAGCTCCATCAAGGCTACAGGAAAATGCAAAAAGGTACAGTCACCTTTTGGGGTCATAGCCAAGTGTGTTCATGGGACAGCAGAGGAACTGTATTCAAGAGGAAATAAACAGATCCTATTCTCTAGGACAAAAAAAGGGACAAAAAAAAACCCTGTGCGTAAGGCGACAACACCGGGCTTGCTCAGTGAAGCCCCATAGGCTTTTCTGAGAGACCAGAGCTGGGCAGCTCAGGGTGATAATGGCCCAGGTTGCACTTCAGCATGGACACATTCCCTTGAGCCTGAATTAACCAGATTAAATCAGATGTGGGCAAGCCTCATAAGAGAAGAGTCTTCAAGAACCATTCTCAAGATGCTAAAGGTGTCCAGCTTTGTTTCCCCATCACACAAACAAAGCAATGTGTGAAGCACACTGGCACTTCAAACAAGAGTACCATTAACTAGGTAATTGTGACAACTTTGGTTGCACCACCCACCCTCATTTTCCACGTTCATCAGCATCTCCAGACTCTCAGCCTAGTAAGACAATCGTCCCTTTCCAACCTCTTAGCAATTCCAGTTTCAAAGAGCGTATTACATCAGTGTTCCAAGGGCTGGGAGACTGTTAGCCACATATATTGCTATCATATACTTTCCATACCTATAGTGAACACTAAATTGGGCACATAACTCAAAGCATCACCATGGTAGCCCTCTCCAGATGTTGCCAGCCAGCCCTGTGCTGAGATGTAACCACAGCAGGCAGGAATCTCTCATGAAAGCCAACACAACAAGTAGTTCTAGATATCTCTGAAAGCTCAACAGCCCATCACTACTGCTTTACACATCCAGCTAGAATAAGCAACATACATCCATCTGGGATTCATAGGTGTCTGTTACAGACAAAAAGCATCATCATCACAAGTACCAGATAAGTGAACCTTCCAGTAGTTTGCTCCATCTCCTTAAATTCAACACCACTGTCGAGGCACCATTCCTTCACATTGTGCAACTACTATACTTGGACTGCTGAAAATAGACAAGCACATCAGCACTCCTTTAATAAATGGGTAGTAAATAAATTAATGCTAGTTCTTCCTTATTGACATGGCCATACCTGTTCTGAGCAGAACAGGAGGAATGCAGGCCCCATGCCGCGTAAGGCCCCATCGTACCCTGAACTGTAAGAGGACACACAGAGAGAGCCCTGAACAGTGACAGTTTTTGAATATGTTTAATCATCCAGCACTAGTGTTATTGCAAGAAACAAGATGAGCTGGAGCATTATGATGTTCAAGTCTTGTCACAGATCTGCTATTGCTTTTCAGCATTTTTTGAGTCACTCAGCCAACTGCATTTATTCCCCTCCCCAAACTGACATGTACCACATATGAGCATTGCAACCATTCCATAGGATACATAGGATAAGGTTCCCTGTTGTATTATCCTCTGTGTATATGTGTCTGTGCTCCCATGCAAGACACCCTGGCAAAAGGCACAACACATCAGTGACAGGAAGGGAGAAGAGGCTGCTGGGTGGTCCTACCCCTAAATTACTTGCTGACTGCTCCCCTAGGGACCATGGCAACTGTTGCACAGACAAGAGAATCCCTGAGGACAGCACTGAACCGGGTCACAGCCAGCCACTTGAGGAAAAACGGAGAGGTTCTCATTTTGGCATGGGGATGAGGTGCTTTCCCCTGTTTTTTGGGGGCCAGAACCATCTCTGGCCCAACAATCTATAATCAAATTAAGGGCTACTATCCATCTGAAGAAAAGAGGAGGAAAAACAAACAAAAAAAAAAAAAAGCAGCAAGTAGCAATACAAGGAGATCAGGCATTTTATTCCTGGCTCACTTGCTCTTAATGGAGATAACAATACCTCACTCCTTGACAGCAAAGCAGGGAGTCTTAATGCATCGAAGTTTGCCAAGTAAATTAAGATCTTTGTACAAAAGGCACTTTCGACATGCACAATTTCTGGCTTATTAAAGCAAAACAAAAAACTGTTCACCTTGAGGAACACTCAGAAATTAGGAGCCGCAGTTGCCCGTGCCACAGTGCCCTGCATGATAATTTAAGCTCGCACACACCCAAACAGCAACACTTGACTAGTTTAAATACCTAACAGGCAAGGTGGAAAGCAGCGAAGGTGCAGGAGTGTTTGGTGTCTTCCACACAATTTGCCAGTCAGTATCCAGGGCTCTGCTCCCTTTGAGCAACATCTAAGTCAGCAAACAAAGCATCACACCGTAACCTTATCACATACTTACATCTCGTATAAACACACATACAAGGGAGGAAGGGTTACAAGTAAGTGACCTATTTAGAAAGGTCCCAGAATACTTTTTTGTGCAATTTTCTTCTTGCTTCCCCATCCCTCCCTTTCTGAAATGGCAGGTAACCTGAGCAAGAGCAGTGTGTGAATTGATTTGGAGACGATCAACGCATCGGTGTTCAGCTCCGGCCAGCTGCCGTGGCATTGATTGCCTCGGGATCGATTCGCAGACCATTCCCGCTCAGCACACCTGCCAAGTCAGATGGAGAAAGAACAATGAAGCGAAAAGAAAATTATGTATTTGTGGTAAACACTTTCACCTTTCTCCACATCCCCCCTGGGGAGAAGCTGAGGGACCTGGGCTGATTTTTAGCGCTACTTTTAGCAAGTACCAGGAGACAAGTCAGTGCAAAAAGGGGAACGTGAGGGATCCCACCTGCCAGCCCAGCCCTCCAGCAAGAACCTCCTACAAAACTTAAAGAAACTAAAGATGCTTTGAATGCAGCCCCAGAAAATTCTCGATCTGTGGACTATTGAAAGTAGGAAACTATAATCCTGACACTCTGCTTGCCACATTTTATCTTTTCTCCCTTAAGCAACTGCTATTGGTCACCCTTGGAGACTCAATATTGGGTTAGAAGGGAGTTTGATTTGACATTGCAGAGACATTCCTATGCTCTTGTCATTTGGGAAATTTAATTTTCACACCATGTGTGAAATAGGTGTTATTTTTCCTTCCTAAAGAGTTTGTAGAAGCATGTAATTAAAGGTTACACTTTCAGATACTGTCAGTATTATAGTTATTACACAATGAAGTGATATGATTGCAATCACCAATGTTGTGTTCCTCCAGTTTCGGTTTGATCAACTGGAGACACTTGCTTTCTAATTTTCAGGTACACTGCATGCTTCTAGTGAAATTTGGGTTCAAGTCGCCACCTATTTAAGAAGTGCTAGGTAACCTTTGTTTTGTTATCCTACTTTCAGTAGAATTCCGCTTACATTTAAGTGCTACCAAACAAAACAGCAGGACATTTTGTGTGGGACAGGACCTGCTGAATGAAGTAGAACTTCAAAAACTGCAGAACTATCACAGAGTTTTGTAAAGGTCCTGCCTTCAGAAACAAAATCCATTTGTGACAGTGGTCGGTAGGCCCAAAACCCATCAGTCTGCAGACACACTGTGTGGTTTTTACACCACCCAGCGCTATGGACATGGCACAAGTTCTCTCTGCCCATACGCTGACACTTGGAGTTGCAGCCACAGTGCAAAGGTGCCAGAGCAAACGTTATTCGCAGGACTCACACCACCTTCTTTTCACAGGCAGGACTGAGGGCTTCATCCCACCACACTCCACATCTTCATATAGTGTATATAATATACACTTACACACATTTGTGTGCGTATATATATAAGTAGCTCACCTATCTCTGAGATACTCTCTGCTTTACAGTTCAAGAGAAAAAAAAACCCTCTTGGAAATGTAACTCAGCCTAATTGAAAGGAAAATACACCATGCTCTAGAAGTATATTTTCCCCCCATTTACTATACAGGGAACTTTAATAATAAGATAAGGTATTAATACCTACAAGGCAGGTGCCCACATTTAGTCAACTGACTCTCCATCCTTTTAGGTTCTTCTAAGCTAATTGGTTCCAGAGAATAAAACATTCATCACCTATTTCCAGGCAGCATGTCACAATAACCCTTCTTGCTGCCCACCTTTTCCCTTCAGGCTCTTCTTGATCCTCCCCACCCCATGTAGATTACAAAGGTGACGTTCTCGCCTTTTGCCCCAGTCGTTTTACTTGGTGCTTTGAATTGCTCCTAATGTCCCCCATTGTTTCAACACATCTTCAAATACCTTGTTCCAGCTCCCCTCCCCAATTATTCATCCTTGTTTCCTACCACACAGCCTCAGTTTTGTTCCTAAGCCATCATCAGTATCACACACTAACAGCCACATGCCCAGAAGGTCCATTCACACCTTCACGTCCTCCCCTAAACCCATCTGCAAGGCCTTGTTCTTCCTCCACAACATAACACAGGACTTGCTGCTTTTGTGACATGCACAAGTAACTGATAATGAAGCTGTTATTGACTAGTTAGGTACCATCAGGTCATATCTACAAAGTTTATAAACAGCACGTAAAGTAATTTAGAATGCCTCATTTTTCTTAACTAACAGAACTGTGCTAAGTATCCATCTTCCGAAAAATTAAACTTTTACAGAAAGATAGTTCTGGCCACTACAAATCTGAGGTGACCCCACAATGTGATTATGAAAATCCATTACAGCAACTATTTTTTAAAGAAGAAAAAAAAACATACTACATAAACAGAAAAAGATGGATACCTTCAGAGCACAACGCTTTCTCCATTGCTTGTATGTCATTTATGCCTACTAGACTGAGCTCAAGACACACACAGAATGAATAAATCCTTAAAATTAGTTTCTCAAAAAAAGATTGTGAAATCATGATTTCAGCTTTCCTCGGGTGGATTGTCAGTTATCCCCTGGGTTTTTCCTGAAATCTGGAGAACTTTGTGAAGAATAACTAACCTGAAGACAAAGGAGACTTCAGAGGAGGCTGGAAGACAAGAAGTGTTTTGAAGACAAGAAGCATTTTGAAGGCAGATCCTGATAGAAAATACCTGAAGGCAGCCAGCCCAAAAAAGGCAGAGAATTGTGGTCACAACTTCTCTCCACAACAGGATGCTGCTGCATGTACTGCTGGAACACAATTTCCTTTATCCTGCTGGCTGCTGTATACTGATACAGATATATTTCAAATTTGTCACTCCAGTATACAAACACTGTGTCTTACTCCACCTTTTGCTGTAACTTCAGTGGCAGTACAGACCTAGAGAGGTTAAAACTCCACTCTGAACCCAGGTTTGGATAAACAACCCCAGTCCTGCTGCACATGGCAATGTTAAGAACATGCAGTCACATCACACAACTGTGCCACTTTCTCCATTGATAAATCATGGAGTGAAGCACACTGAGCAATGACGCAAATGGCAAATTAATAAGTAGCTCTGCATAAATATCCTGTTTCAGACCTACTAGTTTGATGTACTTTAGGTGCTCTACAGAAGAGATATTTATAGAGTTGAGGTTCCAAGAAATATGTTCTGTACCATAAACTTTTGTTTCCTGCTGGAAAAAAAGAAGTAGCCTTTCCGAAATAAAAAAGTAGTAGCTCTATGACGTTCAGAGCTTCAGTTGTCAAATACATAATGACATAACCAGAGAAAAGAGAGAGATTCATGGAGGGACTCTTCAGAAAGCCTACCGAAAACCAGCTTGAACCAGACAGTTGCAGGGGGTTGGTTGGTTAGCTTTTCACAGAAAGTGAGCTCTCACTTGACATTTTTGAACAGCACATTGTGTCCAATGCAGAAATCTCTTTCTCCCTACAGATGGGGCTGTGACTGATGCAGATCCGTTTCCCCATGTTCAGCCATGTCCACACACAGCTGGTTGCTTTAGTGAAGCCACTCACAGACAAATTCTTCCCAATCCACCTGAGGACAGCGCTGCTATTAACTGTTCCTCCCCATCCACTCTTCTGCCAGCAGAAGAGATCAGATGTTCACTTTCTAATGCATGTCAGACAAAAAGAAAAGTTAAAAAATAACAGCCAGGTGAGTTCAAGCCAGCTGTTGGAGCTGGTTAAGCAAAACCAGCTACTTTTGCTTGAAGTGGATGAGACTGTTGAGCAGCTGGGGACGATATTGCATTTGGTCACCATGGAGGGAACCAGGAGAAGGCACCTCACCCTGCCTCTGTATTAAAATAAGGGACATTAATCCCTTTTAGTTATTCATATGAGGGAAAAAGGATGGACAATGTGGAAACAGGGCACTATTGCACCAGTGGTTCTATTTGCACATAAAGATTTAGATCTGATTATTCAGATTAAAAAGAAAAACAAAAAATATCACACCAAGGTTACACTTTTATACCATCTCATAATTATATACACACACCAGCCTAAGATAACATCTTTGAGATGAGTTAGCTAATAGGAAGCAAAACCTTACTTAAGCAACCTATTTTATACTCTAGGTAGTTCATTAGCATTTGCAGTTTCTTTGAATCTTCTTCAGTTTCACTTAAACTTTTGGAGGGTATGAGCCAGTCATTAAAGGTTCATTGTAAGAATTGAGTATTTCATGTGGAGAAGAGACCAGAGTGTATCTGTGAACTATGCTGCTTCTCAAAATTCTAAAAATTAATTACCAATTATTTCATAAAATCTTCATCACAGGAGTTACATACTCTTTCTTCTGCTCCTTAAATTGACTACTGTAACCCTGATAAGGATCTAACTGAAATCAGTGCATTGCTTAAGGTTATCTAGATGTTTTGTGCGCTGTGCTGAATCATGGCTTACGTGAACTCGCTTTGTTGTATGATACATACCAATCCTCTTAATGAACTTAGCCTTCTATCTTCGTACCCAGTACCTATGATCCAAACCCCGTATTTTTCATCTACAAATGCAAGCAACAAAAGCCAGAGACATACATACTCCTCAAGCAGGTCATTCTCCTATTTTCTAAATATTCTTTTGAAGAAGCCAAGTTTTGAAAGCTAGACACCAGAAACAGATACTCAGATTTATCATAACGTGACTTAGAAACCTTGTTTCTTGGATGTAAGCAAAGGTTTAAGCCAAATATTTGGGAAACTGATTTAGAAGCCCACCATGGAAAAGCAGCTCTATAACATCTGACAAAAATATTCAGCTCCTTGTGGATCCTCATTTCTTTTTTTCCATTCAATTTCCACCGTCTTCTAAGTGGCTGAAAGGGTTGAGCATTTTAGAATAGAAAGGGATGTACATCCCAGGAAATTCTGGGTAATCATTGACTGAAAGGGAGCAACTGCTCAGATGACACAGAATTGGCCACAGATTTTTTTTTTTCTTGCTGAATGCAGTAGATTTTAAACTGAACTTAAAGAGATTGGCAGTCAGGAGACTCAAATATATGGAGCCAGAAGGAGAAACATGGAACAAAGAAAGAAAAAGATGACAAACCTAATCCCTAATCTAATCTAGGAATGACATTAGCAGAGGTCAAAGTCACATGTGACTAAACCTCAAGCTCTTCTAGCAATAAAAATCAAAAGAGCAGTAACATGACCACTTCTGAAAAGTACAGGAGAACAATAAGGCTGGTGCCTCATAAATCCAAGCCCACACACCAATGATGTGCTAAATTCAAAGCCAGGAGCTCCATTCTTCCTACTTGGTTTATTTTTTTTTGAGCCTGAAGAGCACATCCCAATTCTGAAATTTTTTTCTGGTGTTTGACTGTAAAGGAGAAGCTTCAGTTCATGCCCAGAGTTTTAACTAAGGCAGTGAGACCTACCTGAGTCAGAATCTCAAATAACAACCAAGAAATGAAAACTCCCTCACCTATCTTGGGATGTTAGCACCGAAGTATATCAATGGCACATAGGAGGTCAGCATCAGCCGTTCTGCTGAGAGCATTATAACAGATAAAGTGGGAAAGTGGTGAAGAGCAAAGAGTAGGATTTGGAGCTGCTGCAGGGAAAGAAAAAAGAAACAGAAGAAAGGAGGGAAATACGCAGTGGTCCTAAAAGAGGGTATATTTTCCTACAGAACAGGGCTGCGGCAAGGTTCTAAACAGAGAATAAATAGGATTATCACCCAAAGAGTCAGTGCGCTAAGACAATTGGTCTTTGTGAGCTCCTTCCCCTGACAGCGCCATTGCAGACCGAGGGAGGAGCAGTTTTACACTCACACATTTCAGGAAAAACGAAACATCTACGTTTTGAAGTTCAAACTCTGAGGCTTGTCTAGTGAAAACTTTAACATGTCTTTGCTGTTAATGACACCTCAACTGGAATGAGTTACCGTGCATCACACAAATTCCATCGTGCTCCACCACTGAGAGGTCTGTACATGCTCAGGCTGCGGGAGGAATGTTTTATATCTGCATAGCTTAGCAGAAAAGCTCAAGAAACTCTGGAACTATTTGAGCTAAGGAAATAGGCCGATACCAACTTTCGCAGGTTGCTTTTCTTTGAAAGTTCGAGTTTCTTGGCAAACGCATCAAGAAAAAACTGCATTAAACCAAGTTCTATTTTCTGTTAGAGTTTAAACCTAAAGGACAGTGGCAAAAATAAAGGGCTGATCTCAGCACTCCGAAAATTCAGAGGTGGGAGAAAGGAGTGCAGGCAGAGGTGAAATATGGGTCAGAGGACGGTGTCTGAAAAGCACACAGAAAAGCAAAAGTTTAAAGCTGTTTATAAGCTAACAGCCGAAAGCGAGCGCTGGAACAAGTAGCTCTAAAAGCAGACAGTCCCTGAAACCTTTTCTAGCACTCAAGTAGCAGCTGAGACTGCAGATGATAGTATAACAACTAAACCACAATTTAACAGCTGTAGATGGTAAAATCCGTGTCAAGCCTTCTTTCAGTGGGGAATGTTTTACCATAGGTTGACAGTGACGGATACCCCGGTGCTCAGCACACTCTCCCTCACCCTAACCCCGTTCGGTCCTGGGGAAGCAGCCATGTAATCCCATGTCAGAGAACCCCCAGTTGCAAGTTGATTCATTCTCTTCTCTCACAGAATCTACGGCCAGGGTGCAACCTGAATCCAGAGAAAACCAGAGTGAAATAACCTCATTGAAAACTCTCCTCAGTGCTCAGGTACCCATCAGCAATCCAGCTGCCTTCAGCCACAAGAGCAGTACTTTCCATTTTCTTCTTCGTTTTTCTGTCTCGCGGTATATTCTCGCCAAGGCAATTCAGCACATCGCAGTAACACGTCCACACGCCCCTGACCTTCTCCTGTTTGCTGTTTCTTTTCGTACATTGTGTCACCTTTTCTCTTCACCCTCGGCTTTCCACTGTCATTAAGGACAGCCTCCAGAGCACCACTCCAGTGCACAGCGTGGCACTGGCAGAGATAAGCTGTATCAGCAAATATTGCTAAGGATGGATAATGATTATAAGATAGCTTTATGGCTGGAGACTTCTATAAACAGAATATGTCATAACCGTGTTATAGAGATGGACTTTCTACGGGGTGAAGGTGAATCCATTGCCTACTTGATCACATCACTAGTCAACAGTGCAATAGCCAGTATCTTGTGGACACAACAGTCCAGTATATATAATTTTTTTCCACAGATAAAATGGAATAATTCATTTGCAAGACAGGACAACTTTGAATTTGATTTCTGAAAGGTAGTAACAGGGCTCAAATCAAAGCACAGTTTATTTTCCAACTTCCTCTATAACCAGAGACCACTATTACTGCACTTCGAGAAAATTGTCTGCTTTTACCTCCCATTTCCAAACAGGTGTACCTGTCACTTAAAGAACGTTAATTAAGACAGATCCATGGTGATTTCAGAGTACTTTTTGTCTCAGCTTGATAAATTTATCACAGACAGCCTTAACAATACATAACGAGTTATATCTGCACTTTCTGCAAGTCTGTGCAATTAATTTTCTATTTGTGAAAGGAAATGGAAAATGAAATATTGTGCCCTTTTTAATGCAGAGGCAGATGTAATGAATGGCTTTGGCAAACAGTTGTCAAAGTATGTTAACTAGCATCTACAAATCTTTTCCTTCCCCAACAACAGTTCTAGGGCCCATGATAATTCACTCCCCTTTTTTGTCATACTGAATCTGCTGTATCCAGATAAAAGCAGCATAATTTAGTTAAGTTGGAAACCAGTTGTCTTCATTTTTAAACCACTGGCTTGAGAGATCCCAACTGCAGATTAAAATCCACTAAGAGCTGCTCTTCTCAGTGTTCCCACTGAAGAATTATACATTCACCAGAAATCTGGTAGGCAAACACTTGACCAGAAGCCTTCCCAGTTCTGGAAGGGGCTGCCAACACATACTGATCACTCTTCTAAAGATGAAGATCACCAGTAATTCCTTCAGTTTGGGCCTTTTGGGCATTCTGAAACATGTTTAATTACATGGTCACATACTATTGTATCCCCATCATCAGATTTCTCTTATTCATGAGCTGTGGAAGCAAAGCATGGTTTCAAAGATTCGAGTTCTTTTATCTGCTGCCCTAAAAGCACGCTGGTACCCTGAATTCACCACAAAATTACTCTATGTTAGGCAACCTGTAGTAACAGTACAGTAAAATTAAAGTGTTTATATTTTTACAAAATTATCTTTGTATGTATTTTGCCTTCCTTTAGGAAGGAAACAGGTGGGTACAACGACAAGGAGGACCCAAACACGTAACCATTTAATTCAAACAATGCGTTATACTTGTTATTAACAAAAGGCCTGAATTACAGTTCTCCAGGCAGATTTGACTCTGGCTTTTTCTACTTTTGGAAGCCTTACAGCTTTCCTAGTACCCTTAAAACAATTGCTTTTAACTTTTGGGCACATGTGATATTAGTGTGACGCAAACCAGCAAGGTTAAGTGATTCGTGAAGTCTGAAATAGCGCAGCAGTCAAGGACAAAGCAACAGTGCACAGAAAGAAAGCGACCCCAAATTGCTCACAGGTCAGATAAAGTACTAAGCTACAAGAACTTCTTCAGCATTATGAAAAAAAAAAAGCAATACTGCAACCACAAAAGCAAAATTGATACAACACAGCAGTGCAATGACCATACCATTCAACCTGCAAGTAGACTAAGGAGGAAGAACACCTGGTTAAAAAGCATCTTTGAAGACTTCGCCAGCCTTACACACACTCAAGAAAGCCCCAAGCTCAGGAAGGACTGACATCTCTCTGATATTACCAAGATGTTTCTGAAATATTTGGGTGCCTTCCAGGCATGTTACACCTGAAAACAACTGGAACAATCTCACCAGTACAACACCTGCTTCACAAAGTACCCATCACATTAGAGGGAAATAATGGGAGCAATAAAATGAATGCTAAAGAAGGCATCATTGCTAAAGTCAGAGCCTGCAAACTGGATAAGCAGCATGGAGGCTATTAAAAATCCAGAGAAATTGTGCTTTTGCATAGACACAGAAATTCTGCAGAGCCATTGAAAAGTACTTATCAAGAAATACTACCTGACTTGGCAAACATAGTCACCGCACTCGTTGCCAAAGACGGATACAGGCATGAGGTATTGTGGAGAAATAACAGTTACCTCACTGCATGGTGAACACAGGTGGCAAAGAACATTGTGTGGGACCCAGCCTGACAAAAAGGAACATTAACGTCATTGGCAAAAGCAGCCAAAAGACTCTGAAGCAAAATTGATGATACTCTGGTACATGGGCACAGGAGACAGCGTAGCAGAAGAGGCGGCAGAGCACAGTTGTATCTTCAGGTGTCTGCTCAAGAGCACTAACATGGTAGAGTTAAACAAGTTGAAATGGGAAACAGCCGCAAAACTATCCACAGCCCATCCTTGCTCTTATTGCAGGAGGTACAAGCTGAACCTGAAAAGCAGCTCAGAAGATACAACAGCTAAAAATGCAGCTGAGGTCAGAGGTTATTAGGATTTGTTGACACCACTTTTGAGCCTGTCAGATACAAACTACTGGTGTGAAGATGAAACTGCAATACAGACATTGTTAATTCAGTGCAGCACAGTCTTCCTAAGGAGACAGGGAACAAGGACACCAGCCTTGCAATGCTGCCACATGAAAAAGGGACATTCAGTGAAGCAAAATATAGATTTTTCAGTCCCAAGAGCTGGACAGGACTTCTGTCAGAAAATGCATCCACCCAAACTGATTGGGCAACTGCTGCAGCACTGCTCGAATGGGAAAGTTTGGCTACTTGTAGTCCAGGAGTGGAAGAAGGAGCCAGAAGTCACAAAGCACTTTTAGAAACTTAAAACCTGGACTCAGCCAGGGCTCACACGCAGTTGTCGCAGGTCAGTTCAACTCCAGTTTGATCTTGTTCCATCCCAATCATGTGCAATTGAATGGAAAAAGGTACCCAAAATACTTTTAGTATGCGATATAAAAATTACTATGCTATAGTTTTGAAATACATGCAATAAAATTAATAGAAGGATCATACTTAGCTTCTGACAGCAGTGTGGCAGCATTAAGATTTAATACCTAAATGAGATTTTCAAGCAAATATAGAAAACAGAAGGGAGACAGTAGTAGGCTCAGGATGCCCTGTGTGCTACTCTTAAGGCAGGGATGGAAGGAATAGGAGAACAAACTCTACAGGACCAAATGCAGGTTTTTTGGTTGGTTGGTGTGCAGTGTTCTGTGCATTTGTTTTTTTTTTTTTTTCAAGTGTTCATATCCATCTTTCAGAAAAACTACTCAGAGACAGTAACTCAGAATGGACTTCCCAGAAACAGTGTAAATACAGTGTGAATTGAGCAGGCATGAAGTCACGCATAAGACAGCAAAAATCACAAGGCATAGGTCACTAGAAAGAAGGAATCCTCCTCTTTCTACTGTTCTGGAGCAGAAGCACAAGTGTGGAAAGTAAAGTGGAAGTACAGATGCTGTACGCTGGCCAAGCATGTCAAATGGTATCTGTGTCATGGTGAGTAAAGATGAAACACATGAGGAAGTGCAAGAAAAGCAACAAAAAAGTAACTATGAACAAAGACAAGGTTCTTAGGACACAGTAAAGTAAAACAAGAATGGAACTACTGACCCTATTGTATTTACATGTCATAATTCTTGTAAATGGCTACTCTGATTCCTGAGAACTAGACAGGTAGCCTTTTGCTACCACTACACCATAAAGTTTCTGTACATAGGGTGTCCCAAACAACACAGATTCAGAAAATAAATTTTCATTTACCAAGAAAAGAGAATTCAACTCCACCACAGCATCACTCTATCCCACACACATCAAAAGGTCAAACCAAATTGGCCAGATACGAACAGCAATGATAGGCAAGTCACTCCCTTCTCAGGTGTTCCCCAGTTTGGATTGAGAGCATCTCCATACAAATTTCTGCTCTAGACGCACATCAGTCCCATAGCGGTTCTCCCAGCAATTAGTGGGACAAAGAACAAGGGATGAAAGAATGGAACAAAAATGTGCAATAGCCAAAACATACTTAGTCTGAAAAGCTAGCAACCAGAACTGAAATCAGACCTCACTTATAAAAAAAAGTATTATTTCCTTTGTCAAGTCATGCACTCCTTAGTGCTTTGAACAAGTAAATCCTCATTTACATAGCATGGTCATGGTTGCTTCTTTCTCACCAAAATGGCAAATATGTTCACATACAGCATGCATGTCAGACAGACAAGTGATGAATACTTGCTCCAGCTGAATTAGTGGAACAAAAACAAAAAAAAAATCTATAAGCAAATAAGCTCATAAATATTTGGAAGTGCTTTCAAAATCCCCTGGAGAATAAAATCAGGACACTATCAAACTCACAGGGAAATATCCTATTTGCCAATCAAATACACAGGTGCTTTAAAAGTTGAGCTCATTTTCTATGTTTGTGCATTCAGATGTGTGCGCACACGTGATATTACAACTCCTATGGACACACAATAGGAAAGTTTTGTAAGCATGTTTACTTTTTATTCTCAGATAAATACAGAGGGAAGGAAGAGATTCATACTTGCCCAGAAGACAGCATTCTACTGAAATTATACATGTCTATGGTTATATCTAGGAGCCTTCAGACAGGTACTACTTGTGAAAGAAATATTGAAGTAAGCTCTAAAGCACTGAATTCAGGCATAGGTAACAGAGGAGCTGCAGCAGCCTGGAGCTCAGCAGGGGCTAATTTATCCTGCTGGTAAGTAATCATCATGTAATTAGTGGAAACACAAGTCTTTATTTTGGGGGTGGATGGTAAATCTACCACAGAAGTTGTTAACTAAAGTATAAGTTTGTTAAGTACTTACATTTTTTGCACTGTCAGGAAATAATGTTTTATTTTATTTGCAGAAGCTTTTTTAGGGGGGGAACCGACAGCAGATCATGCTTACGTGATAGATCACAAGCAGCAGGTTTCATATGCTGAAACAAGAGGGGAACTCCACCTTACCCTAAACTTCCAGTCTCAGGTCTTGACCTCATGGCAAAAGTCCTCAGAGACCCTTCTAACATCCCTGCTTCCTCTTGCTGGTCAAATAAAGCTTCTGCTTCTCTCTGCTGCTCTGTCCTCCTTTTGGGACACAGCAGTATAGATAACCACAGTCTTTGAAATGCTTCCTCTTCTTCACAGTGAAAAATTAAGCCTTCTAATGAATTGTAACAGCAGCATCTTAAATGGAAAGAAGGGGCACTGTCTCCACCAGCATCATTTTTGTAGTGGCCTCGTTTTGCTAAGATAGATCTGCTCATAAACATCCACAATAAATATGTATATGTCGTAAATCATAGCAGCAAACAAAACTGATAGACTTAATAAAGCAATGCAAAACCTAGCACTAGATTTCTTGGTCAGGTTAGAAGGGTGCCAGGGAAAGCAGGGCAAAATACTTCATTAGCTTTCATTTTCACAATTCTGGGGCTATTCATCTTTGAGAAATGCAATATGTTATGCAACTGCGTACACGTATCCACCTAAAATTACTATAGTTGCTTCGGAACTTGCATACCTTAATATTGCAACCACATATACAAATATTATCACCAGTGTGTCAGTGGGTAATACAGGCTCTTTACACCCAAACAGAGAAAGATAACAGTCAAAGTGTTTACATGAATTGAATGGTGGGGAAAACCAACCAGCAATTTCATTTCGTATACATCTAGGGCTTTCTCATTAGGCCGTGAAACTTGCAGGTATTAATCATGAAAATAAATGTTCCTTGCCCCTAGGTGCGACACAGTTCTTACACAAGAGAAATGACCAATACAACTCTTTCTCTGATCAAATTACTGAATATGAAATGAATTTTAAAACAATATCCCAGGTGGATTATGCATTTAGCTACTTAAGAAGAGACTTTGTAAGGACCCCCCATTTATTACTTTGAAAAGCAGAGCTAGTTGTTGCCAATAATTAAGGCAGAGTTTTGTTCACATTTTCACCTTAAAGGCTTTGGAGCTGAAGAGCCTATGGATAATAGACAGTTGCCCTATTGTACCTTGCTTTGAAAAGTTTTCAAACTGAAGTAAAACTAGGTGAATTAGACGGTGTCTTTCATCAACACTTTATTATGCTGATTTATTATAGGAAAACATAAGTTTCATCTATTGTCTTTTAAAAATCTGCTAGAACCCATCCTACAATGTGTACTTACCTATACACTATATGTAAGCTCACTAAAATAATAATTAAAAAAAACACACACTGAAAGAGGTTTAATTAGCTCCAGACCCACAATTTAATAGGATTTCATTTAGTTTGGGCTTCTCACGAGTATAAAGTGAAGCGTGTGATGTATATTTGCAGGATTAAGGCTTGTGGGCTGATTGCCAGACCTACGCTACAGCTCCGCCGGGGTTGTGTGCAGCCAGAGCCGCTCGCACACGCTGCAGGAGCAGCGCCTACTACAGAGATACAAATCTGCTGTGCTGTTCGGATACTTCTGTGGTTGCTTCCCCTAGTCCACCTTAGTCAGCCCACATTCAAAAAGAAGGAAAAAAAAAAAAATAATCACAGCTCACATTCCTGAAAATACCAGGGGATTGGTTTAAAAAGTGTAACATTAGCAGCCAGTCAAGAAAAGAGGGGATCTCTTCTAATTGAACTGTACCTTTTGAACTCTTGTGAAGTCTTACTCAATGGAGCCACATTGTGTTTAGGATACAGCATCAAGCTTTCCTTCACAACACCAGCAGGGCTAGAAAGTTTGGGACGAAAGCTCTGATTTTCAGGAACCTCACTGTTCCAAGAACTGGTGCTTCAGCATGAGGAAGGAAAAAACCACACCACAAACAAACCAACACACAACATGACACAAACCCCACACCACAAAATAAACAAACAAGCCCCAACACCACCACCACAACCACCACACACGGTTGGAAATAAGATGATGAGCAAAAGCGCTACTGTACTTTCAGCCAGACTATAGCTCTGTGACCTTTCCAGCCCCTCTTAGTGCTGGCCTGGCCTTTCTGTTCACCATGTCATTGTACATCCCTGTTCTCCTCCTTGCACCTAGAACTGGCATTTGTCGAATCCCACAGTAAGACAGCTTGAGTCCAGCTGCCAACCTGAAAGCTTTTCTGCAGGTCTAGGTTCTTGAACCTACTTCTATTAGCAGAAGACAAACTCTTGTGCCAGTGTAAGGGTGGCAAGAGAGAATCTTAACAGCACCAACTTAAGAGAGGCTTCAACTGCTCTGAAATCAGTTTTATTTAGCTACAGCCAAATAAATCCAAAGCCACCACTATTCAAGTGTCCAGCAGAGTAATTATTTGCCTCGAAGAATGTTTTCGATTTCCAAAATGCACAGAAATAAGCTCTTTTTTTCCAGACGTGCCAGTGTAAATCCACAGCAGAGCCAGTGACAGCAATCTGTTCACATTTACCTTGGTGTAACTGAGAATAGCTTTTGGTACATCTGACAAATGCAAGCGGGACAGTGGTTTGAAACCACATCTGAAGCTCCTAGTGCAAAGATTGTTACATGAATATCTCTGTAATTACAACTCCACTTGGGTAATTGCAACAGAACTATTATGTTCTATATTCAAGTCAGTCTCAGTGAAGTGGCAATTCTGTGGTAACATGATTAATACCCAACAACCAGTTAAATACTTTTACTAATCTGTGTCTGTATAGCAAAGCCCATAAGTTAAGTGGCACTGGGCAATCTCTGAGCTCTGACAGAAGATTTTCAGGACACAGAGGACTTGACCCACATCTCCTAGAAGTCTCATGGCTTTTTTTTTTCCCCCCCTCTAAACTGACCCCAGTGAACTCTGATCCTGGATAAGCGCTGCAGCAGCCACAACCAACTTCAGTAGGTGGCACTTTCCTGCAAAAGAAGTGACTCAATGCAAAGAAATTCTCAGAACGGCAGAGGAATCATTGGGGATGTTCAGCTGAGGTTCCAAGCACTATCAAAGATTCTTAAGTGACAGCTACACCAAAATGATGTAAATTTACAGGGCACTTATCAAGAATCAGAATAATTCGGGCTAATTCTGGATTGAGTAATCAGACTGTACTGTTTCCAAATTACTATTGTAATCAGAAATGTGTTTCTTCCTGGTCTGAAGTGAGGTAGAGCCTCACTCTGCATCATTCATCAGCTATATATTTAGGTGTTAGGTGGCATAATCTACCCCATTTTTAGAGTATTAGAGGACTAAAAAGCATTATATAAATGAAGAAATCACAAAAAAATAGTCATGGCAGTGCAGAGGGGAATGTTTGTGTGTGGTCTTCTCATTAATGTTTCCTGCCAATTTAAAACAACACTTAAAAGAAAAATCAAAAGAGCACTAATGCGTTCTAAAAAAAGAAAACATGGAAAATTGCACCAAACAGAGTAGATGAAGTTAAACAGTGAACTTTCACAGACAAACCATAAGAGCAAACTGTGTGATTATCTATAAAATAATTAATTCTAAACTTAATTCATATGCCTATACACTACTAAAAAATAAAGTGGCTACTCCTGAGGGTTTTCCATTTTTGTTAACTTTTTAACTAAGGGCAAATATTTTAAAGGCGCATTAAAATTATTATCTATCACTAAATTACATAGTATATAAATGTAAATGTGATCACACCACACTTAAGTTCCTATAACAATAAACTATTCTGTTTTCTTCCCCCTGACATTTACAAAATTCATTTGGAGGAGTAGGATATACCTTACAGAGATTAGTGATAAATCATGTATTTTTAATGAATATCAATAGGAGAAACCCCAGGACATAGCCCACCATCTAATTTGATTAAACTGTGCTTAAGGCAACACCACCTCTCTGGCTGGGGAATAGCACTATAATGACTTTGTGAGCATTATTGCAGGCTGTTTTAATGATTTAATGAACTGCCTCTATATTTAGTTCAATAGCCTTAAAATGATTAGTGTTTAAGAAAAATTAGCTCACTTTGATCTGATTCTATTTGATAGTAAGTTTAAATAACCTAACCCTTCAAAACACAGTGGAGAAAAAATTCCTAGAATCACAGCCAGCTAACTGCTAGAAAACATTACAGCAATCATTAATAACAGTTCATTTATGTTTAGCTACAGCATATGGAATGACATATTCATCTCCCAAGATGGGATGCAGTAGCATATATTAAGTTGCATTATATAAATTATCCTGTGTGAAAAATGTAACAACAAAAAGCTTCCTGCACACCCACGTAATGCAAAAAGCAATTATTTCTCCATCATCAACAGTATCACCTGAGAACTTTAACTTGTGGGTCCAGAATACAGTTCTGCTTCGCAGTCAGATAAACGAAGAACCGATAATTACCAAGGCAGAAACAGGAGCTGTTGGCTGAAGCTCTGTCATTCTCTGATGGAGAAGCAGAAGCAAAGTTATCAACCTGGAACTGCTCTGGGAGTGGGGAACATGGCTTGAAAGGTAGATTTGTAAATAGAAATACTGGAGTTCGCAATCTGCTACTGCTGACACAGCTATACATACGAGTGGTGGATACTAGTTATCAAAGAGCATGCTCCAATAATGGATTTTGTTCACATTTCCAGCACATTTCAGAGAAGAAAAGCCACCAGAACATGTTACCGTTTGCACAAAAGCAAAAATCCATTGAAGTGGTGAATAAGCAAACTAAGCTTATTATACAAGTATATTTCATTTCTATGCTATTAATTCCACAGCCATTGCTCTAGAGTGTGATCTAGAGACCGGAAAATTATGTTGGAATTCTGGAGACACAAACTACACTTGATGGCATCCGTTACTGTTGGCAAGTCACTTGGACATACTCAAGCTATGAATGCAGCACAATCATGCTGCTGAGAAGGGGAAACACAAAAATAAGCCATAATGCTAAAAATACCTCTTCCGATGGGTAGCTTACAACATATTAAACTAAGTTTGTAATTGCAACGCACTTGATTTTCCGGAAGAATGAAGGTAGAGACATCCACTCCCTGGGGTATTCTTGCACTTAGAAAGTGTGGACACAGCATGATCCAGTTCCAATCCAGCCTGGGTACATCACATTAGCACCCTCCCTCACACCAGATAGCTAGAAGCAAGACCACAAATGTCCAAAAGTGCTATGCAAATTCAAAAGCAGCCACCCACTCCCCAGTCCAACCAGGAATTAAACCTAGATGTGGAATTCTTCTCAAGAAACAGCGCCAGCAGGTGGAACCTTAGCTGTTTGTGACAAATACTTTGGGGAAATCCCAAGTACAAGGTAAAACAAGAGACTAACGCAAGATACTCTCAGATCTTGTGTTATTTTTTTACTCCTTCCTTTTCCAACTGTTTCTAGTGCTACAATAATGAACTAGTCATTTGGGTTTTAGTCTTAAGCAGCTCACCTACCATTTCAAGTGAACTCAAAATTGACAGGCAGCCAGGACACTTCTCTTCCCAGTATAAATAAATACGTGTCGCCAACCAACCCATTGTAGTGGCTGGCGAGTTACAGCAGTAAATTGGGGAGCTGATCCCATCACCCCAAAGAACATTTCTCAGTGCCCCTTGGCAAGGAACACAATCAGACAAGTTGTAAGTACAGGAGTTAAATTAACCCAAGAGGAATTTCTTGGTGGAATTTATCTATATAAAAAAATGTCAGGGTATATCCAGGACCACTATATTGCATTTCCCTGTGGTTATTTCCTCATGGCTCAGTGTCTGCTCCTGATTTCCAGCCACCCATCAGGAACAGCAGGCCAGGTTCTCCCCTAGGTTGGGTTTCCAAGTTATTTCATCTGGTCTCCCTAGCAATCAGGATTTGTTTTAATCTGCCATGTATCCCTCAAGCTGAACAATACTTCAATTTTCCAAGAAATTCCAGCATTTTAAATTTTTCTTCTGTTCCAACCTAGGATAAAAGAAACAAATAACTTCCTACAGAAGTGACATTGGGGGAAAAATTGTGTGGCTACCCACGTGTTCTATTTTAATATGAATTATTGACAACAAATTAATGTTTAGCACATAAAATTCTTATCATAAACCTGAACTCTATCTTGGTAGAACGGCACGATTACTTTCATTTTGCTTTGAGTTTCAACATGAAACACAAATGGTTCAATAAGGCATACATTGTCCANGGCGATTTACAGCAGTAAATCGGGGAGTTGATCCCATCACCCCAAAGAACATTTCTCAGTGCCCCTTGGCAAATAACACAATCAGACAAGTTGTAAGTACAGGAGTTAAATTCACCCAAGAGGAATTTCTTGGTGGAATTTATCTATATAAAAAAATGTCAGGGTATATCCAGGACCATTATATTGCATTTCCCTGTGGTTATTTCCTCATGGCTCAGTGTCTGCTCCTGATTTCCAGCCACCCATCAGGAACAGCAGGCCAGGTTCTCCCCGAGGTTGGGTTTCCAAGTTATTTCATCTGGTCTCCCTAGCAATCAGGATTTGTTTTAATCTGCCATGTATCCCTCAAGCTGAACAATACTTCAATTTTCCAAGAAATTCCAGCATTTTTTATTTTTCTTTTGTTCCGACCTAGGATAAAAGAAACAAATAACTTCCTACAGAAGTGACATTGGGGGAAAAAATCATGTGGCTACCAATGTGTTCTATTTTAATATGAATTACTGACAACAAATTAATGTTTAGCACATAAAATTCTTATCATACACTTGAACTCCATCTTGGTAGAATGGCATGATTACTTTCATTCTGCTTTGAGTTTCAACATTAAACACATTAAACAGTTCAATAAGGCATACATTGTCCAAATGACACATTCTCATACTACTAAAACACAAAAATTGAGTTAATTTTCTCTCTTCCTGTCAAAAGCTACAGTCAGATTGACGTAGTCCCATGAAACATTCTGATTTCCACTAAACTGCATTTTCTAACAGAAAACTGTTCCATTAAAAAAAAAAATCAACCAGCTCTAATGTGCCTGAAGTCTATGCAATTAAAAAAGTTTCTAAATATAGCTTTAATCATGGCCGACCCCAATCTTCTCAGAAGTCCTTGCCCTCTAGGCCATCCCAAAGGGATGGAAACATCCAGTAACAAGCCAAAAGTCTCATGACAGTGTATTGACCCCATTTGATATTTATCTCTAGCCATTTGCGAGAGCTTCCCATGAGCTTAATTAAGCTCATTCATTTCCACAAATTGTGGCATCCTAGAAAATATCAGACTTTCCTTTGATAGATGAGATTCAAACGTGCAAAGTCTTCGGGGAGGCTAGGTGTCTCTCAGGCTATTTGACGGAGTAGTTCATGAAACAACTCATCTAGTCCCTCCCCTCTAATGTGGAAATGAAAAGCACGTAGGATTGTATCCTGGTCAATACAGACCACGGCAAAAAGCCGCTTGCCACAAACTTTGAAAAGCCACATGCACACACTGCAGAGGAAGCCGCACCCTTTAACAATAGGAGCGGTGCTGCAAAGCCACAAAATCATTCCTGTCCTTTAAGAGAATATTTAGAATGAAACACTCTTGCAGCAACAAGATTTGATAAGCAAACAGGGTGAGTGTTTCTACACTGGCATTTGGGTTTGGCTCTGAGCATCAGCTTCATCTTCCCTAAAGTACATTTTTCCATTTATGCCAACTATAGCAAAGCTGTTTAGTGAAATAAAGCCCATTTGAGGGGACACTAAATCTTCCACTATGTAAAAGGCTGCTGCAAAACTTCACCTATTATTTAACACATAGAAGACAAGAAATATTGGACTTTGATTCCTACATGCCAGGTAAAGATAGTCAAACACACGTAGACATGAAAGCAGGAAGACTTAGTTTTTATCATAAAGGTTTTCAAAGGGAAGCCAAACAAACTTCTGTCTTGAATAATGAGTAAAATTGATCCTGCCTCAGGACAAAGTAATATGCTAGTAAATCCCTCAGAGTTGCTTCAGGTTGGGGTTTTTTGTTGTTTGGTTGTGGTGTTTTTTTTAATTTGAGAAAATCCATAATAACTGCAGGTTGGCAAAAAGCATACCTTAGTATCCTGTACAAACCTTTTCCTAATATCAAAACATAAGCAGGAAAAAAGTCCTTTTCTAACACAATAAGACATTTTCAAAAGAACCTAGCTTTCTTGTATTTCACACCAAAACATTCAAGAAGCACAAGGTATAAGCTTAAACTTTGTCCATCACATTTTTTTCCCACAAATGTTTTCCCTCACAAAGCTGCTTCAGTCTTGTATATGCTTTGCTGAAGACCAGTGCTAATGTAATAATATTTTCACTTCTTGCATATATTTAAGCACTTCATTTGCTTTGAGATCTTGGTTCATAATTCCTCTGATATTATAATTGCTTCCTTTGCCCTTAACATATTTACACAGAGTCTGTACCAAGGAGTTCAGGCACTTCATGCGGAGGAGAAGCATTTGGTTCCCACACCAGTTCCATCACTCCTAATTTTTCCAGTTCATTTAGCACCTTTTCTATTGTTTTATGCATATTGAACAACAATCTCAGCTGTGCTACCACAGTTACTACATTTAACTGGAAAACACATTTTCATCTTAGGGGCTTTCAGTTCATTCAATACCTCAAATTAAAGCTTCCCCCCCACTTCTGCATTTGATAACAAAATATCTTACTGCCATAGCACAAATACACCTCTGTTTTCTCCAGTACATGGACATGTAGGATTTTCAGTGCTTGTGTTGGTCTGGGGTAACAGTGAAATCCATTTATCAAATTATTTGTCTGAAACAGAGTGCCACCACCCTTGCATCAAAGCATTTGACTGAAAACAGGTACAGACTTTTTCCTAATAATGACTCCTGTGCCCTATAACAGGGAAACAGGACTTGAAACAGTACATGTGTCCAGCTCCAATGGAAGGAAAGACAAAGCAGACTTCCTGAAGAACAAACACGCTTCTGAGACCCCTGAGAATATACTAAAGCACAGAGAAGTGGCAGCTCAATAAGTAAAAATAGTCACCTCTCCCTCCTCACCTGCAATTCACTGTCAAGCCCCAAAACCCAAGGTCAGAGCATCATTTTGCACACTATACTAGATAGTGCCACTGTTAAGTCTTTTTTCTTTACAGGATTTAAATAAGTCATCTTCTGTAGCCAAAGCAGCCTTTTTTCTTTAATGTTTCCTCTTTCTGTATATATCTTGCTTGGAAAAGTATGATAGATATAAGCCAGCCTAAGATTCTATACCTCACTACAACTTTATTGTTAGACCTATACTAATTCAAAGCGGCAAGATAAGAAGTTTCAAGCAGATGAAGGTATCTAAAAGTCAGCAAGTCAGTCAGTCAGCAGGTACTGAACAGCTCCAGGGAAATGCAGCTGTAAGGACCTGTTTACACAGATGCTGCTGCCCCAAAGCCCCAAACAGTACTTAAATTTTAAAATCCCACACAAATTTTGTTTGGTTGTTGTGTTGATTTGGGGTTTTTTTTCCAGTTACTTATTATTTCAGGACACAATGTGGGTGCAGGAGATGAAACCACTACTGAAGGGAAGGGGGTGAGAAACAGAGCAAGAAAGAAACAATTTTGCTGCTCTATATCTTGGCCACAAACCTACAAAAATAAATGGCTTGTGGACAGCTAACCCAAGGTCAGCAAAGCTTCCACAACTAAACAGTTCCAGCTGGTAGGGATTTCCTAATTCCCCACTTACAGGAGTCTATCACATTATTTGTTTATATTCATGCAGATCTGGGATTCAAGATACAGATTTTAGAACAGCAACCACAAAAAAACCCCACAACTAACTCAGGCTATATATGGACTTATAACAGCAATATAATCGGGAAATTACGTGCTTCCTATACAATGCTTTTAGGCACAAGGTACACACATACAAGTAGTCAAAAACTGAAAAAAAAAAATGAGAGCCAACCTTATTCTGTCAATTTTGTTCAGTGTAACAGCTCAAAAAGCTACAAATTCGGTGAAACATGGATTGTAAAACCATCACACTCCTCAATTACTTTTTGTTGGCCAGACAGGCAAACCTGTCATTTGACAACACATCATGATCCAAGATAGTAAACTTTATCACACAGGGGTCATGAGAAAATGGCCATAGGTACAGCTGGCTAACCTTCACTAGATAATTTTTCACAGTTATCATCCAAAAAGCGTAAAAGATAAGTTATCTTTGAGCTCAGTTTATTGAAACACAGGTGAGATTCCCTATAAAACCACTTACTAAGTAACTGTTGTGTGTTCTTCAACACAAAGTCAAATCAGTAAAATGTCTTGACAGTCTTAAGTGTCAGGAACAAGACAACACCTTTCCTTTCAGAGACTAACACATTATTTATCATCCTGCTCTGGCTTACCTTTTCTTGCCACCCACTCTAACACCAAAAGCACTTCCCTGCTTCATTTTTTACTTAATATGTGCGCTAATCATTGAAGGCAAAGTCAAGAGTTCTAGAACCAAGTCTGCATTTTTCTGAACACCAAGAACCCTTTAGAGTTTTTGCTCTTACCTGTGAGATAAGTAGATCCTTGACCAGGAAATTTTGGCTTGTGTTCATCTTCTGTGAGATATCAGATGAGTAGTTTCTGTGGGGGAATTTGAAGAACAGATCAGATTAATTTCTCTTGATTCTTCTAATAAAGTTTTGTCCTAACAAATTTTCTCTCTGTAGTCCTTGCAGGTACAAGCTCGAAGACTGGTTTTTGAACCCTCTGGCTTTCCCTATCAAGGATTTGGGGTTTTTTTTCCTCCCCTTTAAATGAAATCAAGCTCTACAGGAGTATGTTTTCAAGTGAAACCTGTCCAGCAGCCCACGTGGAAATTCACAGCCAAATTGACATGCAAAACTTGATAGTTTTGATACTAAATTTGAACTCTATACAGAATCAAGTTCAAATTTAGTATTGAAACTTCTCATGCTGATTCTTACTTAAACTGGAGTATGTTACACTGCTGAGAAATATTAACCCTTGTATTGTCCAAAAAGTCATTGATTAGGATAAGTATGAGTGAGGCAACTAAAGCTGTTTGTGTGGCCTGTTTACCTTCTTTAGCATATGGTCTGATCAATACCTCCCTACAGTCACAGCAAGTTCCTTCCCTCCTCCTTTGAACTTTAGAACCAGGTCCGACTACAGGGCAGTGGCAAGCACCAGAAGAATCTACAAAAACACTGTGTGCAAGGTTCCTACTATTTCCATACCTGAAGCTGAAACAGCAGAGCTGCTCAGTTCTCTGGACCACAACATGTCTACGCATAAGCTACATATGCCCAGGAACTTTAAAGCCAAGCACAAATTCAAGCAGTCAAAACCATCTCAGAGATGACAAGCTACAGCTCAATAAAACAACTACAGAGGCAGCTGTACTGTTTCAAACTCTGTCATTTTCAGAGCAGAATCTTCAGCAGCAGGGCAACTGTTCAAAGAGCAGCCAAAAGCTTCAGTGGTTTTTAATGACACAGAAAACACTGTTAAAGCCAGAGCACAAGGAAACGGGACAGACCTTTGGGAAAAGCATACTAAGAGCCTGACTTGCCCAAGTTTGACCATGTTACATACTCGATATGAAGTGCACCAGCCATCCCACTGGAACCACAGCCTCAAGTGCACAACACGATCAAGGCAATAGCACCCTGCAGAATCAAACCCTAAACTAGTCAAGTCTCAGTAACAGGTGTGATGGGCAAGTTACCATCTTAGGGAAAAGGACCAGGAACAAAAGGCTGCTGTGAAATAGCAAGTCTCTTGTTAGAGGAGACTTTCATTTGTTCTCATACAAGCATAGGTTTGTGGTAGTCTACAATTAATCCATTACCTGGTTGATATTTCATATTGTGTGAAAATCACCTATAGTTTGCCTTTTTTTATGGCTAAATATCTTACACTCATACCAGTAAGCATATTCTAAATGCAACCACATTTCTACTACAGCATTTTCTAAAATGTCACTAATAATAGATTCCTAACAAGTCATAGTAATAAATTATCACTTATCTTAGTATACCTATTGATTTGCAGCAGAGTAAAACCACAGGCAAAGCACACACCTGGGTATCATCTGACTCAAAACAAAATAAGTCTTTGCATTTAAATCCTGCTGCAGTCAACCCAAAAGAGTACCACCCAGTGCAAAACAGAACAAAACAGCCATGAAATTAAAGAACCCCCCCAACAGTCCGCAGTCCTAGAAATGGTCACACTAGGGAAGAACATGTTTGCAAGGAATCCCAACAACTGCACACTCGGTCGCTTCACTAAAACAGCAGACTGACAACCTTCCTGTTTTCTGCCCACCTTTTAACTTTTTCCCCCTTTCTGCCATTGTTTCGCTTAGTGGATTCTTTTATCTGCTCACATTTAATGTTTGTGTTGACAATACATACAGATTACACTTAGATTTCTTCCTTATACTTACAGCTGCTTTTCTATAATCCTTTGTTCTGTTCCTTCTTTTCACTTCATCTTTTTCAAATACCCAGGCCCAAGTCTCTGTGAAGAGTGTGTCTACACTAGCAATTTTAAGCATAATGAGCCTGAGTATTTGACACAAATATTTAACTCCAAATTAACCTCCCACCCTAGCTAAGTAGAGATATGAGCAGCCCAGAAGCAAGTGCTTCAGGCTTTCCTTCCATTACTATGAGAAAATTGTCAATGTAAACACTGCCTATTTCTCTGCAGCTTAGTGATTACTTATAAATTTGTTGAGTAAGTGCTATCTGGTAGTGCCTTGCACCTCCTTTCCTCAAGTATAAATGACCACAGGAGGCGCCTGGTAGTGTAGAAAAAAAAAAATAATTGAAGTTTTTTGTTTGTTTTAAAACTATTTTATGGCCATCTCTACATCTGCTCTAAAGCTACATACTTCAAGAGATCTGACCCCTTAACCTGTTTGTTGTGCTGGTATCTCCCTATTACACCTTCTAGCATGAGAAACATCTTTATCCCAACCCTAACACTGCACTACACTTAGTTGAAATGTTGAGGTGTAAAACTAGAATCTTGGTTGAAAAAACAGCATATTTTTAAAACACGGTAACTAAAATATTTAACAAGCTTAGTGCAGATAGAAGTCTTTAATTTTTTTAATTCACATTCACTAGATAAACAATAAATTATTCTTTAGGCAAGAGGAAAACTATGTCACTTCAGATGTAATTTTTTTCAATGCAGTTCATAAATCTGCTTTCCCCAGTCAATCCAGAATATTAATGGTAAAGCGTATTAATTATCATGTGTATAGGAAGACTTTACCTAATCGTAAAGACCATAACAAGTATTTTCTTCACTAGAGCAAATAAAAATGTCACAAATACCTGTGAGAGGCAGAGTAAAATTTGGTTATAAACAGGCATTATCAGCACCCATTTGAACCTGTTTGTTAACAGGTTTAAGCCTGTTAACAGGTTTGCTCAGGCAAGCTCAGATGTGAACATCTTTGTTGACATCTCTCAACACCAACATCCTTCTCTATTTGCTCAGTCAGTCCTAGATTTGCTCTTGTTTCAGTGAGAAAGAACTACCTGAGGCATCAGTCATTTCTCAATTTCCAGGGGTACATCTAGATTGATTACACAGAAGGATTTGTACTTTCGAGAGATTTTTATCAGAACGCATTATTTGCCCAACTATTACTTGTCAACTCTACATATAGTATATCAAAGCACAAAATCAGTTGTAGTAAATCCTTATATCAGACTGACAGGACTTTGTCACACATTATTTTCATGGATATATTGAGAATTGTTCCTTATGAGATTTAACTGACAGCTGGGGGTATATATTTTTACACACATGAAGAGCGCACATTTCATCAATTAATAAAAGCTTTGGGTAAATCTTAGTTGAGATAGATAAAACCTAGTTCACAAAACAAGAGATTAAGTTAGTCTACAAAACACTTCTGATATTTAATGTTCCATCTGTTAAATTTGCTTTGGCTAAAGACTTTGTCAACTTGAGCAATTTCTGCTCTAAATGACAGGTCTAACTATAACACTCATTTTATGACTTATTTTTCATTTGTCTGAAAAAGCAAGAATGCCCCCTTTTGACAATTCCATATATTTCCCCTGTGAAGCCAGGAGAGGGAGTAGTAGGTTGCATCTTTCCTCAGAAAAATCAACACTCTGGATGGCAAGGATTACATTCAGTTCCCCAGCAGACAAAGATTGTATACTTTGTTCATTATTCTTTTAAAAAGATCACAGAGAGGTTTGTTTTGTTTTTCTCTCTCCAAGAAGGTTCAGACAAGAGCTTCACACTTTATAAAAAATAAATAAACCTTACACATTGATGGATGAAAAGATGCTCAGGTGTCTACTCAGGATAATCTGTGCAAGCTCTGTGCCTACTTGCCCTGCTGAAGGTACAACATAAATCCAGATCATCTGCAGTCATGTAACTCTGCAGATGCTGGCCAAAACATGATATTAAGGTCAAATAAAAATAGACCCTGCTACTCTTCTGTCTCTAGTTATACAAATTCTACTTTAAAAAAGCCAAAATACCTATTTTGTTAGATTTCCACCTAAATTTTGAGGCTTTTGTAGTGCTGCTGACGGAAAACAGACTGCATGCACTTTTTCTTCAGGTTCATCTGCAGTGAAACCTGAAAACATGCCTTGAAGTTATTCAGAAATTCTGACAAATTCACCGTCTAACCTTAAGCAATTCAAATTCCTGTGTTAGGAAGCTAGTCTTCGTGAGCTCTTTAGGCAGATACTGCTGGATGACATGATCTTCCAGAAGGTGATTCAGAGGAGGAATTAAAAAAACCCAAAAGACTGAAAACTTACTTGTGTATTTTCCAGCTCTTCCAGAGGGTGATGATCTCAACCTGAAAAACAAAAGGGAAAAAGACCACAGATTAAATCATAGGGTGTATCGAGTAAGGTATTTCCAAGAGAGAGACAAATAACATGGTACAAGGCACTAGTCAGATAGCAGTTGATGGTTAATGAGGAACTAGGAGCAGAACTAGGAGCAGAACAGCCGCACAGCCTGGCACCAGCAGATCTGTCTCTGACCTCGGGAATCCTGAGGACTGACAAGATTAAGAGATATCTCCATGAGGTGAGGCACCTGCAATCTCTCCATTACCAGCCTCAATCTCTCACACTCCAGCTGAGAATTAGCACCAGTTTAAAGGTGCTGGGTTTTGAATCCTAGTCCATACTCCAGGATTCTGCTTCTCTAGCTCAAGTCCTTGCACCCATGTGATCCTGGCAAACAGAGATGAATACACTGGTCTTTATACTCATGAAGAAGTCATTCTACATAGTAACCGAGTGTTATCTGGAATTGTAGCATCCTTCAAGAGAGGCAAAGGTGCTTATGATATTTAATTAACAACATACAATAGTTTAATGGCAACCACAAAATATCTTGTTCAGCTGAAAAAGCACAAATGTTAAGCCAGCAGCATGGAATGACAGTTGAAATTACAGTTTGGGGAGAAATCTCAGGTCAAACATGAGAGAAAAATGTTACCTGGCCAAAGTAGTTTAAAAAAAAAAAAAAAACACACAACACCACACACACAAAACACACACAAAGTTAACTTACAGCTCTCAAAGAAAGCACATTAAAAAATCCTGCTGTATACTCCTGAAAAAAGAGAAGCCTTTTTCCTCATGAAAAAAATATTCTTTCTGCATGAAAGAGTGAAAAATAATTTAACTGATTTCCAATTTCAGGTTTTGGACCATCAGACAAGTTTCCTCTAACAGCACCGAGTTACTGGGTTTAAAGTGTTTGTTAGGGTCATTCTGGCTTGTTGTAATCCAGCTACCATATTTTTAAAGAGCTGCGTGGGTGTTTAGCCACATATCCCCTATTAAAGCCAAAACATCTTAAGAGTCACGGTGTGTCTAGCTACCTATACAGCTCCTTGAGAGACTTTAAGAGACTACATTACTGCACCTTTTGCTTTTCTTTCCCATTTGACAAGAGCTAAAGGAGAAGCAACAAGTTTTCCAGCAGAATTTGAAGAGCTAGTTCACATCCAAAGTGTACCCCTTCAGTCTGACTTTGGTTCCATAACAAATCCTGTTCAAATGTAAGCAGGGTGCTCACTTTCTTAGTTACTTCTGCCTGACACTTATCTTTTACAGTAAAGATATAGTTTTAAAGTAGCCTTTCATCTTCCTTGCTTTATCTAGGTCTTTAGTTGCCTACATAGCAGCAGTCAGTCTGTTTTGTTTCTACTCCTGTTTAGTGTTGCCAAAAGTTCTGGGTTTTTTTGTAAAAGCAAAATTAGTACACTTAGTTTCCTAAAAGAGGGCTGTTATCAGAGATAATAATCACTCTATAAAAGATGCAGAAAATTAATTTACGTTGCTTCATCCTTTTGTTCCCACCTCCGAGGACATTCACTACTAGACTCCTTGACCGCTGTTTTCATTATTAAGCAGCTTAGTGAGGATATTACTCTGATTTAGAGAATGTTTCACTGGAAGCAAGTTCCAAAGAGCCTCTTTTCTACTACACTCAATGTGTTCAACATTTACTATCAGCTCTGGGATTTACCAAGAACTCAGAAAAGTCTGTTCTCATTCTCCATCAAAGATGAGAAAATTTAGGTGTTTCTGTAGTTACAATGAACTGGTTTCTAGAAATCCCTTTATCAAGAATGAACTCTGCTCCACTGAAATTAGATTCTCCTTATCATTATTTTAAAAATTCTCAAGATCATCTAGCAAGCATCGAAGGGATTCCACTAGTGACTATGCAACCTGCTTTTTCTATGCTCTGCCCTCTCCCAGGAAACTGAAGCCTTATCTGTTGCCAGCCAAGAAACATTCTGAAAATCTGTATGTTTTTTGGAAAGCTGGAGGTAAAAGCTGAACAGCGCTGAGGTTTCTTTTCTAATCTTTTAAGTTCTGCACTTCCCATCGGTGGGCATTCCTGAATGCTGTTAATTACAGTACAGTATGAAACTAGCACTATGAAAACCTACTTATTTGCAGTCTGAGTAGTTGAAGGTAATTAATACTTTTATATTCCTGCGTGCTTCATTGATGAGGTACACGAAAGGAGAAATGGAATTAATACGTATGTAGTTTCAAAAAAAAAAAAAAAATCAATCTATGCAGTTACTGTCCAAGTAAAGAGGTATGTCAGTCTGTTAGTCTCTTGCTTAGTGAAAAATATAGGCTATTTCTGTAAGAGTAAAAATAAACACCAGGTTACAGGGTAATAGTTCCTGATCTGTGTCCATGTTATCACTTTAGACCCAGCCTTTAAGAGAGACCTTCAGTCAGAATTTACATTCTGCCTCATACTATTACACGATAAAAAGATTTGCACGGCATAATTATGAATCAAGTAGGTTCTTTCCACAGTCATGACTAAGTAGGGGTGGAGAACACAAACCACATAAACACCTAAACGCCTCATCACATTATGCCTCAAAAAAATTATTTTGCTTCCTGTTTTTTACCTCAAGAAATTGTGAGCATTGAAAGAAATCCTGAAGCTAAACCAGACAATTCAGAGAGTGTTGCACTCATGTGGATTCATTAACAAGTTCAGCTTAACAGCACCCATCACTTTCTAGGATCATCGCACCAACTCTTCTTTACTATAGAATATATTCAGTGTTCTTGTTCATATGAAAAACCTGCTGGTCATCCATGAAGGGAAGGAACAAGTAGTTTAATAAAAAGGATAGTCATGTTCATGTGGCCAGAACTATTTCTCAAGATGCGTATGATTTTCGCTGTGTAACTTTAATCTGTGTCTGTTGTTTGCACAGGTGATACAGCAAATAATGTAAAGCTAAGCATTAAAGTATGACTTTTTGAGCTCAAGTTAGTCTCTGGTTTCACCCAAGGCTAAATATTCCTGGAGTTTGGCAGATGAGAGCATAATTAAAAACAACCTTGCACAAATTGGTATTATTTCCTAAATATCTGAAATAATTTAATATTCCTATACAAAATAGCAAAGAACACCTAGAGACTTCTCTTTGAAGAGTGAACTGAGCCATTGCAAAAAGGTGTTACCAGATCTAGTGATCAATTAAATGAGAGCTCCTCAGGGAAAGCAGAGTGCTTTGAAGATGGAAAAACTTATCTGTCAACAAATTTCTACTCGATCAGTTTTCAATAATCTCAGAAAACAATAACACATTATATCCAAAATCTTCACAGGAACCTTCCCTGTGAAAACCTCCCTTTTATTGCATTGCTGCAAACAGCGAGGAAGAGAAGGAAAATCTTTCAGACTAAAATGAAATTTGTTAATAGAAAAAGACCAAATATACGTTATTTAAGAGGAACCAGATGGATGAGAGTACAATAAAGACATAAGCATGACTGCTAGATATAAAGTAAAAAATTGTGAGACTGTAGACTGGGGGCTTACTTGGACAATTGCCATTTTCTTTCTTACACCATAAAGAAAATTTAAACAAGGAGTAAGCTAAACTTACACCACCTGGAACCCGTCTGTATTTTAATAGACTTCATGCACCTGAGAAAGAACCCTGTATTCAGGGGCTAAAAATACTTCAATGTTTTCCCCACACACACTTGAACACCCATCCCAGGCACTGTATTCCTAAAGGCAGCCCTTGAACTGCCTTATTTCCAAGCAATTGTCATTAACATTACACTCATTTTCCACTGTTCAATTTTGTTCCTCTTGTTCTCACTTTCTATTCTCACTCAATTTTTGCCTGTAACTGAGAGAATACCTAACAGATGTGTTAGAAAAATTCCAGCGTAACTAGAAGTACTTTCATATTTGTATGTGATGTTGATTCTGTCCCATGTTTGCCAGTCATCAAGGCAAGTGATTGGATATGCATATCCACATATACAGATATGCAAGAAGTCCTAAAGCATACTCACATATGAACTACATCACTGTAATGACTTTGTTCTGTAATGTTGCTCTTTTCCTAGTTTTTCAGCCCATTATTTGTCACTCTCCTTTGCTTCAACCTCTCCTCTTTTCAGTTAGGTTCTATTTTTTTTTTATGTGAAAGTCACCATTACTTCCATGCTTACCTTGCACAAAACAATTCCCTGATTAGACAAATGTTTAAACAAAAAAAGAACAATTATTATGGTTTACTTTATCAACTACAATGTAGAAGCCCGGTGAAAAATGCACCAGGTTGGGTACAGGTGCCAAAAACCACTAAACCCTTTAAAAGATGATGAGCTTTAGCTATGTCCATACTCCCCTTTTCCAGCTCCTCTCCAACTACTCTAAATTACATTTTCACTTCAGAAGAATACAACAGTAGGCTTTAAAGTATTTTTTCCTCTACATTTGGAATAAATACAGAGGAAAAGCCAGACCAGTGTTTACGTCAAACTACATTTTTAAAAGCACTCAGCCCCTTGATCATTCTGTAGCATGGTTCACGTAACCTCTGCGAGATGCCCCTTCATAATTACCCAGGAAAAACACTACAACCACACAGATGGAAAGCCTAGAATGAAAGCAAGCATACAGACAACATCACAAGATTGTATTTACCTCTCGTTTACTCCCTCCCTATTTCAGTATAAGGAATATAGGAACACACAGACAGTATGGGAAAATAAACACTGTGAACAAACTGGATTTTCCTTGGTGAACTCCATGAGGCAACAGAACTCCACCCAGGCAAAGATTATACGTATTTGGATGCACGGCCCATCCATATTGCTGTCTAGGGGGCAATTATTAAAAGGATCAATATAACTTACTTGTGTTTCCATTACAGCAGATTTATTATTTGCTTTACATTGTTTTGTTTCCCTTGAAACAATAGGTCATATCAGGAACTGGTTAAAAACAAGCAGTCCTACGCAACCAGCTAAAGAAATGAACCTCTGCCACCTCAAACATGGGAAACAAGGTAGACAAAGCTGCCAACTGAGAGTTCCCTGCTATGGACTCAAGTTTACAATCAATTTGACTATTTTTTGACAGATGCTAACTTTCTGCATGAAGCTGAACATAATGCCATCACATTAAAAGGTGAGGAAAAAAAAAACAAACCACACACCACACTTCAGCAAGGTCTTACTACAAAGTTAATGGATATGAAAATTTCTCCCAATTCTCACACAGAATTGAGGTGTTTCAGTAATTATCGGTATCCATTCCTTCTCTTTAAAGTTTCCCTGCAAGCAGCAATCAGAATTATATACGATCTCTGCATGAAACTAATGAATTCATGACAAAGAAGACTCCTCAACGTGATAGGAGTTAGTGCATCAGGGTATTAGCATCAGGCTTTAATGCCCAAAACCAGGCTCACAGCCACGTTTGAACTATAATGGACTAGAACAAATACCAGTGCTACACAACATTGGCTGTCCAAGGCCTTGGGTTCCCACCCCCACCCAAAATAAAAATAAATAACAATGCAAAGATTAAACTAGTTTGTTCTCTTTCTCCATCAAGAGAAACAAATGTTTCTGCTCTCCATACAAGGTTATTCATACACAAAGATACAGCACAGAGAAAACACTTTTGAAACATTAACAAGTTAAACCTACACAGCACTCCAATAAAATAAATATTGCCTGTAAAATGAAGGCAGAACAGTAAAGAAAAAAAAAAAGAAATACACGCATATCCCATTAAGTTTGGGCAATATCATCTTAGCAACTATTTCTGACCCAAGAGACTTCCTGAACCAAACCCTACCACATAAGATTCTTTCCTTGTAATTTAAGATTGTTTCTCTAGAAAAAGTGCACTTCTTCCCTCTCAACTTTCCACCACAAAAGGAACCACCTTAGAGGTAAACTGCAATGGCAAAAAAAAATTATGCACATAATACTTTGAGAGGTTCAAATCAAATCTTAAGTAACTCTGGCCAAATCAAATCTTTACAGAACCAAAACATGTAGGTTGTTTATAGGAGATGCAAACACTTCAGAAGAACATTTGAACTCCCCACCTTAGCCTTCCCCTCAGAGAAAATTATTTTGTGGGCAAAAACGAGTGAGGAAGAAAGGAAAACAGTGGATTTGGGTTTGGTGGCAACAAATACACATCATAGGAAACAGCTGGCAAAAAAAAATATCCTCAACACCCTCCACTATCATCTTGCTAGTTGCTATACATTAAGGCTGTAGCCCACTGTCACATGGCAGAAGAGCCAAGTCCTTTAAATGTTTGGCTCAGGCAATCAAAAGTAGAAAACAGCTAGAAATCATACTGCCAAGTGATTAGAAGAGAACTGGTTGTAAATTTAAACACCATTCTGATTCATTAATCTCCAACAGCTAAAGACAAACCTAGAGCAAAATTAACGTGATTGTAAACTAAGCACTCGTGTCCTGTGGCTATTTTTTGGCCTGCTGAGAGAGAATGAGCTGATCAAAGACAGACACTTCATTGAGAGCAGCAAGATTAGTGCTGCTTCAGCGAGCTCACAGTTAGTTCCCATTAACTAACCTGTTTTAGAAGCTGGTAACACCATAATTAATCTTTGCTTCAATTTGAAGTGAAAGGAGGGAGTGACCCATCCATCTCCTGGTGACATTGCACCTGCCCTACAAGCCTGTGTAAGTTTACTCGTAGTCTTTTGTTGTTGTTGACCAGGTGAAGAGCTGTGACTAATTTCACATTAAGGGGCACAAGCTTTTGAGGCTTCCCCGGAAAAGCAGAGGTGTTGTTTTGCTGGCTGGATGCACAGTGGCAAGTCAAAATCCTACCAAGTGATGGCAATTAAGCCAGGAATCTGCTGTATCTGTCAGTATCAGAAGCTAAAAGCCAGCAGCAGCATGCCAGCCTAGAAAGAAATACAGTGTCATAACACAGTCCTAAAATCCTGCCCCTCAAGGCAAGCTTAGTGTTTCAGCAGCAGCAGTTAGGACTGACTTAAAATATTTTATGCATTTACATTTCTGAGAAGCTTGTTAGGTTATCAATGCCAACATTTCATAGAATTACGCCCCTTAAATAAATTGATTAAATGCAAAGATAAAGGAAAAAAAAAAAAAAACAAACTAAAAAGCCTTCATTCACTTGTTTAAATTCATCTATCTGAAATGTCTTCAGCAACCTCACCTTCTAGTGTTCACTGTTATCTCTCACCATATATCTTCCCACATAAAATGATAGATTAGTAAGCCTTGAGAACATTTATTACAAAATGCAGCTTTCCAGAATTGAATTTGATGTTATTTTTAGCTGATATTCATCAGTGCCTAAATGTATATATACAAACTATGGCTGACAAAAATCTTTCTCTAGTGAAATATGGTACATTACACAGATAAGATCCTCCACATTTGTAATAAAAATCCAAAGTTTGAATAAAACCTTTCCTGACAATCTTTTCTCTGTTATGTGGATAATATTTTATTATCATGCAAATATTTCCTTTATAGCAGTTTCACCTTTCAGCCAAATTTTTGTTGAAGCAGAAAGGTTCAAGTGTAGTAGTTGGTACATAACTTCTTACAGTTAGACCAGTTTCAAATATCATGGAACTACTCTATGAAAGTATAGCTTAATTAAACAAGAAGTATATTGTTCAGGATATTGAAAGAAACCACTTCATCCTCTCTCAACATGCTATTTCTCCTTCCCTCAGGTCAATGTTTCTGACCACATAGCTACACAATCAGACACTCAAACTGACTTATCTAGCCAAAAAATTAACACAGCAAAAGACTTAAATTTAAAAGATTAGCCTAAACAACTTACTGAAGCTATGCACTAAGCAAAGAAAAAAAATATAACATATGCAGCTTCTTTTAGCCAAGAATAAGTATTTAGGCTATTGAATTTTATAAATCTAACAAACACACTGTGTCCTACAAGTGCTTTCTAAAACACATCACACTACCATTAATTTTACAGATAAGATTAAAATACAAAGCATACAGATGATGTATTTGTATTTATAAAGCACATCTCCATAAAAATCGCTAACAGACTAAAAGTACTCAGATTTCACCTCCTTTATGCTACAGAGCACATTTATTCCTTTAGACCATACCAACTATTTAGAAAACTAAACAAACCCAAAACACCCCCCATATCATTCTGAGAAAACAGATTTCACTTTTTCAGTGTGTTACCTGGATAACATGTAAACACACACACAAGATGTCCAAACTAACAATATTTAAGTAGTTGCCAGTCATATCTATAATAAGTTATAGAAAAGTATTATAAAGTCATTATAACACACATAGCAGATGAAAATACTACCTTAAATTCTCCTCAGTTCTACACATTTTAAGCTATAACATGTTTTAGACACTGTTACATGTGATGCTGTAGAAAGTATAGAGGTAAAATGCAACAGTCACACATTAGAAAGAAACTATCATGAGTAGAATGCAATAGTTACATGTTACAAATAACTTTACACAAATACCTCTGCAAACAAGAGAAACTCTATTTTTACAAAGAAACTATTACTCACAGAGTAGCCAACCCAGTCTCATCAGTTCTGTCCTTTGAGGAAAACTCTCAACTATCTTCAGAAGATAATACTAGAAACTAAAATTCATAAACTCAAACAAAATAACAGGAACACTGTTGAACTGCTGCTCTCAGAGCACTTAACAACTGCCCTATTTCCATTAAAAGTAAATTATTTCTTAACTCAAGCTCTAGCCGCTACAAAAACTTACGACCTGACCACCTCACTTCACCCATCATTACTGCCCTTTATTTCCCAGGCACCCACTGCCTTTTCTCTTTAATACTTTACGTGATTGAGGCAATCAAGTTAAGCTTGATTAGTCTTAATTTCCATTTAACATCATAATTGCACCTGAGGAAAAACTGTTTTGCTAGAACACCTGTTAATTTTTTCCTAGGTGTTGCAGGTGATTTAAAGAAAGGTGTCACCCCTCCAGTAAAAACATACCAACTCTTACACCTATTGGCAAATCCAGCTGCTATCGTGACGCTAAAGGATGCAGCAGTAACAAATAAAAGGAACGGAGACTAATCACCCATCTAAACTCGGCAAAGATAAAAGCAGGTGTTTTTTCTCACCCAAAATAGGTGGTAGCAAACTGGGAGAAAACAACAGGAGGCAGCACAGAGGCAACTGTTTTCCTGATTCTAGGACCACAGTAGTGTTGCGATGAGCATAAAATGTTAAAGAAAAACATGATAAAATTCTGATAATAAAAAGGGCACAACTAGGGGTTGTAAAAAAAAAGCGATAAATAAATTTGCTTGAAAACCCCCCCTTTTTTTTTTTTAATTGGCTTTAGCATTACAACTTTTTCCAGAAATGTTAGTGCAAGTACTGCCATGCAAATATTCACCAAATAAAGTAATTTTTAACTCTTTATAGCATGAAGTTATTTGAGAAGGGGTAGGTAAGGCTATCCTGCTGCAAGTACCTTCGCATCTGAACACCAAACAGTCGTGTTGCTAGTTTGTTGAAACTTCAGGACAAAAGTGTTTGTTCAAACTGTCTTGCAAGATAAAATGTATTTCAGTTCAACAAGGCACTACAGACACCCCAAGAAAGTACAGAAATGATGCACGCGTTAATCTGACAGAAAGCTTCTTATGTAGCAAGACATCAAGGCAGTTGGGAAGCAAACTTTTTTCCTGAAGATTTATTTAACTTTACAAAAGCATCTTGGATTTTATGTTTAACTTTTTGTGGGCTTGACTGTGAGTGGGGATTTGCCATCTAAAGGAGAATACTCTCGGAGGCTTCTGGTTGCTTTAATAGGCAGCTTGTAATAGACAATGCAACAGACTGTGTGGGCCCAAAATGACATACGGCAACAAGTTGTGGTGAGTACTCAAAACTACCTGCTGTCATTGACGACGAGTGTTAAATTCGCATCCCTGGGGACACCCCAGGCCAGGCTGGACGTGGCTCTGGGTGAAGACGTCCCTGTTCATGGCACGGGTGGCACTGGATGGGTTTTGATTGTCCCTTCAACCCAAACCGTCCTGCGATTCTATGAAGCGACCCTCTGCATGCCAGCGCAAGCCGAGCGACACCGGGCTCGCTCTCCCAAACTCGCTGGATGAGAACAAATCAATATCACACAAGCGACCGCTCCTCTCTCTGGAGGGGGTGTCGGGGAGGTGACCGGTGCGTGTCCCCGCGGGGAGGAGGGACACGCGTGTCCCCGGGGCCACTCACCGGCCGGCCGGCCCCTCGGCGGGGGCTCTGAGAAGAGTTTCCCTCAGCGGTTGGAAACGCCGAGGCACGGCCTCGCCACGTCCTGGCGGTGACAGCCCCCCGCTCGCGCAGCCTCTCCTCAGTGCGGGGGATCTCCCCTCCGCGTCCCCGCCTCTTGTGCATGCCCCACGTTGGTGGGGTGTCCGGCCCGCTGCGTCTCAGCCCCTTTCGGTGTCCGTGAGGAGAGCGCGGGGTCGGCAGCGGGGCCGGGGGGGGGAACATGAGGGTGTCGCCTCAGCCTCGCGCCGCCAGAGGGCGACGGGAAGGCGGGCCGGCGTGGGCGTGGCCTCCCCGCCAAGCCCCGCCCCCGCCGGGTGCTGTCGCTCTCCTGATTGGCCGAGCTCCTCCCGCGGCGGCCGGGAAGGCGGTGGAGGCGGTGCGGAGAGCAGCGCGCGCCGTGGGGCGGCAGTTGGGCTGCGCGGGGAGCGCTGCGGGCGCCATGAAGGAGAAGTGCGGGTGAGGCGGCCCCTCCGGCCCCAGCCTCGCCCTCAGCGGCCTTCCCTGCCGCAGCCCCCTGAGGCAGCCTGGCCGGGCGGGGCGGGAGGCTGTGGGGAGGGGGTTAGAGCGGGAACCTGAGGGAAGAGTCGTCTTTCAAATAAATGATAAAGCTTTAATGTGTGGAGGCGAGAGGTGTGGGAGCTCTGCGGGGTGAGCCCCGCGTGTCGGAGCGCCTGGTCCCGGTGTGGTTCTGTGGGAGGTTCTCTGCTTTGTGTTGTCGCTGTCGCCTGGTAACGGCTTGGCCGGTTGTGCCCAGTTCGGGCTGAGCGCTGGACTTAAACTGAGCGCTGGTCTTAGGCTAAGCACAGCTCCTAGGCTGACTGTCCAGCTTAAACTTGGCGGGGAAAAAAAACCCGTGGTTTTGTCAGAATGTCGGCGTCACGAAAAAGGTGCTTTTGCTGGCAGCAGGTGTTACTTAAGCGAAGGTCACAGGGTTGGGGTTGGTTTGGTGTGTGTGGTATTGTGGGGTTGTTGTTGTTTGTTTGTGTGGTGGGG